>QRDG01000157.1:830151-882648 GCA_012064385.1 Puccinellia tenuiflora | reverse complement strand
GAAGACAAAGGAAGCAATAGAAAATAAAGACAAGTACAATGCTACTCGTGTCAACAATTAAATAAAGTAGGTGATTTTTCAGCCCGGCGACATGGTTTGGGCATGCCCGGCTCTATATTTTGGAGGGCCCTTGGCAACGTTGACGAAATAGGCCTTTAAGGCTAATATATATGACACAAACATTTAAAGAGTAGCAAAAAATAGGCCCTTTCATTATTGTCATCGGAAAATATCTATTTAAAGCACCTCTTTATGATTCAATAAGTTGATTCTCTCGATTTCTTATCTTCCTTTTCTCAGCACCGGACTTATGTTTCGACATCGTTACCACTTACAAGGAACACCTAACTAAATTTGAAATAATTATCAGGTCAAAGCCCCAAAGGGATTACAGAAATATGTACATGCATTGTCAGGCTATGTCTATGTGGCTATAAATTGCAATTTGTAAATATAGACACCAAATACCCCAGATCTTTGAAGGAAAGCACCGGACTGGGCACCTGGCACACCAGGATAAAATCACAAAAAATTTGAAGGACAGTACCGGCAGGCAGAGGCATCAAAGCAGGGCGTTGATCAGCAGCCGTACAGGCGAACAAGGCGCCACCACAGCCACGCGTCCGCGGCGGCGATCTCCCAGGGTGGCGGCGGTGGCGGCAGCGATCGTCCAGGCGGAGGCGGGAAGGCGGCCGAGCCGAGGGAAGCGGCGACCGGCGAGCGAGTCGAAAGAACACCCCCTGCTGCGAACGAAGACGAACCAACGAGCGACAGCTAAAACTACAATTGACGAACATAACTAGACTGAGGAGATCGATTCATTGCCTGCGTGCGTGAAGGCCAAATTTGTTGGGCCGGCCGACCTGTTGTGGTTAAGAAAAAATCATGGGCCCGTCCAGACCGTGGGCCCTTGGTCAGAGCGAACCTTGCCATACCTTAGAGCCGGGGCTGGGTTTGGGTGCACTTTCACAAAGACAGATTTCCCGTTCTACGCAAATATAAGTTGATGGCACGAGGTGATGGTTCTTGCCAAGATCAATGACAATGCATAGAAGATAGATCTTCCTACAAGTGAGTTTGGCGTAAGTAATATGTTCAATGTTGCTGATTTGATGCCATATGATGGAGAAGACCTTGCTGCGTCGAGGTCGACTCCTTTTGAAGGGGGGAGGATGACGAGGACATCCCTAGTTCCTTACCATCTTTTCCTAAAGATGATGTTGCTGCTCAAGCTCCAACTAATGAAGTTCGGATTGGTCCTATGACTCGAGCATGTGCAAAGCTGCTTGGCCAACAGGTGAATTCGTTGTTAAGTGATATTCATGATAATGAGAATTTTATACTACCTAAGTCTTTGTATTTTGTCTATGATTAGATATGGGGATGTGATGTCTACTACACACTTCTATTCTTATAGACTTGTTGGGTCTCCAAGCGCAGAGGTTTGTACGACAGCGGCAAATTTCCCTTAAGTGAGTAACCCAAGGTTTATCGAATCCACGGGAGGTAGAGGTCAAAGATATCCCTCTCAAGCAACCCTGCAATTAAGATACAAGAAGTCTCTTGTGTCCCCAACACACCTAATACAATTGTCAGTTGTATAGGTGCACTAGTTCGGCGAAGAGATGGTAAAATGCAAGTGATATGGATGGTAAAAGGTGATTTTGTAATTCTGTAATAAAAATGGCAGCAAGCAAACAAGTGACAAAAGTGACTAAAAACGGTGTATCAATGCTTGGAAACAAGGCCTAGGCTTCATACTTTCACTAGTGACTACTCTCAACATCATTAACATAATTAAGCACATGATAGTTCCCACAAAAATACATGCATGGTAGACGTTACTCGGAGATAATTCTTTTGTGGATCAAATAGGATGAGAATTGCGTACGGCTACGAAAAGCACACCTTAAAGTTCGTATTCCACATCTATGGACACTTCATGCTGTCACTATCTGCATCCAAAGATAGTACTAACAAACACCACAACCTATTTCTTGAATAGTCTCTTTCTTCAATAACACAAGCATCAAGAATCCTCATGATCTATTCAATCCAACAAATAAAGAACAAACTCATGATGAAGATCCTTCCAATCTATTATCCATAGAGTCACACATGGCACCCATCCTGTCACCGAGGTACCATGATCACAACGGTGGCTCCGGAAATTGTACTAAATAACACCACTTGAGCAACATCATATCCATTACACATAGGGAAACATCATGTATTCAACTATACTAATAAAGCTCATGATCACAATGAAGATCACATCATGGGAGAGAGAGATAACCACATAGCTACTTGTATAAGCCTCAGCCCCGGTGAGGGACTACTCCCTTCTCATCGCGGGAAGCAGCGGTGTTGATGGAGATGGCCCCGGCGGTCGATCCCCGTCCCAGCAGGGTGCCGGGATCAGCTTCAGATTGGACCCCGAACTAGGGTTTTCGGTGACGGCGCGTCGGGGTCGAGTTTCTGGAAATAATGGCCGCCCTCTCGGTTTTAGGTCAAAAGGGATTTTATAGGCGTCGGAGGGGGCCGAGACGATGCCCAGAGGGCAGGGGCGGGCCCCACCCGCGGGTCAAGGGGGGGTCGCGGCTGCTACCCGCCCCTGGCCCCTGGGTGGCCCCCCAGGTCGCCTTTTGGTCCACGTGTGTATTCCGTCGCATAAAAAATCTCCGTAAATTTTGAGGGCAATCCGACGATATTTCCTGTTGTGACTTTTCTGAAATACAAAAACAGCAAAAACAGGAAACTGGCACTTGGCATCTTGTCAATAGGTTAGTCTGACAAAATGCATAAAAATGATATAAATGATAGTAAAAATATATGAAAATATCACAAAACTAGCATGGATCATTAAAAAATTATAGATACGTTTGAGACGTATCAGGATGGCGCAAGCATTGCACATGGAGAAGGAGAGTTGCAGCAAGAAGAAGAGATGATTTCCACCATATGCGCGAGGTAGGAGAGGGAGGCCGGCGCATCACTTGAAGAAGACAATCAATAAAGTGTGACAAGTTGATGTGGCGCACAAGGACATCCAAGGGATGATCACATAAGTCTAAGGTGCACCACATGTGGCCTGCGTGCCAATTAGGCTGAATCCAACTTGGGTCGGTTTGTATCAAGTCGAGTCGAATCAGAGTCGTACTTTGAATCCACGTACAAGGTTAGGACGCCCCAACTCCTATAAGAACAGGAGGGGCGCTGTAGTAGAGGTTAGACCATGTTTTTCTTAAACCCTAGATCGGATTGTTATAAGCATTCATCTATATTCGTGTTCCTCTTTCTTGCGATCAGGAATACAACCTCTCCACTTTGTTTCGATCTGGTGATTATTGCTACCAAAGTTTGAGTGTAATCTGTTGTTCCATTAGGAATTAGTAGATTGCAAACCGCTCGTGATCGGCGGCTATGTTGCGCATGTGTGTGGTGTTGCGAATATCCATTGATTTGAATAGCTGTTGCATTGACAACGGGGGAACATCCGGAGAGTTCGAGAGCATCTCGCAAGTTATCATCAAGTTATCAATAATCCACAATCGGCTCACTAAGAAGATCGGACAACCCCTTATCAACACCAATATGTGCTTAGCTGCCTGCAGCAAGCGACCTGAAGAAGTCGTGACGCCAGAGATTGCAGAGGTGCTTGTTATGTGTCGCTCGATCATTCTCGCAAAGGATGAAGGTTTCTCAAGAATAATTATCAACTCTGATTGCCTATATGTTGTGCAACGGGTGACGCTCGAGCTGGAAGATCGTTCTTTATGTGGACCAATCATCAATGACGTTAGAAGGCTGGCGAGGTCCTTCAGCTCCTGCTCCTTCGCCCATGTTGGTTGCAGTCTTAGTGTTACTGCTCATAGTCTAGCTATATTTAGTGAGTTTGTTGTGTGCTCGGTGTGGCGTGGGTGTGCTCCGGATTGTATCCGTGAGATTTTTTGTAATGACCTTTTGATTATGTGATCAATAAAGCCCATGTTTCTCACAAAAAAAGCCACGTTGTTACCTTGATGTCTTCCTCTCCTTGTATGGAGGCAGCGACGGGCAGTCTGGAAGGCGGCCGGCTGCATGGAGAAACAGGGTCTGGTAGGTGCAATAGCGCGGATAAGCTGAGGGTCGACGTACATCTGGAGTCCGGCGAAGGCGGCGAGAGCACCGTGAAGCCATAGAGATCGTATTTTAGAGATTGTATTTTAGGTTACTCAGACCGGAGGGAGATGAGGCGTGGCATTGAGATGGTTAGTCGCAATCTAATGGCTACAATTCGTTAACAGTTCAATCGGACGGATAGAGGTTTGTCAGATGTGAGGATTAACGTGGTGCCTCGTAGAAAGTCTCCAATTAATAAATGGACTGTGCTACCTAGGGCACGTGCCCTAGATTAGCCGTCCGTGGGCACGGATGAAATTAGGTAATTAACCCATGCATGCAGGTAACTAGCCAACCCGCGTATGGATTTTTTCATTGGATCCCAAACTTTAAAATGTTTTATTTCTTGAACCGTAAGTCAAAACTCAGATCCGTTTTCACGGTTAGCTTAGTCGCGTCGAGATCTTCGAAAGTAGATCCCATGTTGATATGTTTTGATAATATTTTTTCTGGACTCTAGTTGCCAGGTTATAGTTACTTGGTCACCAGGGTATTACCATGTTGGTCACCAGGTTAAAATCAAAAAGTTATCAGGTTATTTGAACTTTGCTACTCACCAATATAGGTCTTTCCTGATGTTAATGTGATCTTTTATGTGTTTAGAGTGGATCAAATACCCATTCTCTGGACATATAGATCATCTCCATGAGGAAAAACATGTAAATATTATCTCATAATTTTGTGCTATTTGGATGGTAACTGTTAACCAGTAGCATGGCAACTACTGTATAATAACCTGGCAACTTATGACAGAAAGAAAGTCGTCACCGTATGTCTTTTCTGATGTTACCTTAGTTGCCAGATTATAGTCAGTTGGTCACCAGGGCATTGTCATGTTGGTCACCAGGTTAAAATCGAATGGTTACCAGATTTTTTAAACTTCGCAACTCATCAACGTAAGTCATTTCTGATGTTAATGTCATGTTTTACATGTTTGGAGGAAACACAAATACTCATGTTGTGAATCTGTAGAACATTGCTACGACCGAAAAACATGCAAAAAATTTCTGGTAACTGTGTGTTATTTGAATGGTTACTCATAACTAATAGCATGGCAACTACAGTATTATAACCTGGCAACTGACCGTGAAAAAAAAAGTTCGTCAAAATATATTAAGATGGGATCTTGTTTTAAAGTACTCGTCGAGCCAGACCCAACGGTGAAAACGAATCATCAATTCGATTAACGGTTTAAGAGATAATTCATTTAAAAAATTCGGATCATAGAAAGATTCTATACATGCATGCAATTCTTGGTCCCTCCGCCCTCTATAGGGACAGATTCCACCACCCACCCGCCGTATGAGAGATTCCGTGTGGGCACGTTTGCTTAGTAGATTAATCGTTAATAAATATAAGATAGTTTATTAAATTTTTTGTAGGTTCGAATAGATAAAACTTTTATTCACCTCCAGGGGATATTTGTACCACCTACACATCATAAATCATTTCCATGGCATTTCTTAGTTCTTTACGCAGCAGCAGAAGCTACTACTGCTATCCTCGCATCCGCTCTTATCTTTGTTATGACCTCGGCCAAGGCCAACGCAGTAAGCCCTGCACACAATGTCGCCATTATCGCGTTTTGGGGGGACACAATAGTCCACAGGTATACACACGTCAGGTATACCTATGCGCAAAGAGCAACAGAGAGATAGCTTGATCAATATATATATAACTCACGAGGGAAATATTTGTTTGTGTATCCAAATACGAGTGCAGAGATCATGAACGAACGAAGACGACTATACCTTTGTATACCGCTGCCGCGGGACCTGGTACCAAAATGGTGGCCATGGCTACAAGTGCTACGAAGCACATGGCCCTTGTGTAGTTCCTCATACCTGCCATGGGGAGGTAGTTAGCTATTCCTTTTCTTCTAGTTTTCCTGGTTGATTGCGCCGAAGTGATATTCTTTACATGGGTGATGGTGTTTATATATAGAGGGAGAACAAATAGTCTTGGAGATTAACTTGGAAGCAGATACTTGGAGTGAATTTATTGCCTGCCTTCTATAGTTTTGCAGTATATTAGACTAGTCACAGTGGGAGTATCATAGGTAGTATCATGCATGTCACGTTGGCAAAAAAACTGACGTGTCACTGTAATTAATGAGGAGAGATGTGGTAGTGGTATCATAGGTAGATACCGTAACATAACGTTTTTCAAGGTAAGATGAGTCTATAACATAATAAATATAAAATTCTACGATACCACATATATGTTACTATCCATTGTGTAAGTAGTATCATAGACTAGTATCATATAAGATACCACATATATGATACTCCCCACTGTGACTAGTCTTAATGACGTTTTGTACAGAGGCATGCTATAATCTGAATCAATAATTCATTCCATTTTTCCATCTGAATTATGCATTAATGTATCCTTATCGACATTTTTTAATGCTCCTTATCCTCATTTAATACATACTTGATATATCAGCCTATCATACATGTGGTTTACTTTATCCAATCTAACCTTCAATTTAGGGTGTCCTCACTGGGAATTCTGTATTGGCACATAGACGTAGATACACCAATTATCAAAAGCCATATTTTAAATTTTCGAAAAATTCTAAACAAAAAATTCGGATCTACATCGGGACATTATATGTCCGCTCACAAAATTTCGTGGGAAAAAGAAATTTTTGTGGCCTGTATAAAAAAAAAGACAATTTTCAGTGCTCTAAAAAGAGTTTTCACGAGACATTTTTTTAATCTTTTCTACACAAGCCATAAAAAATGTTATTTTTTCGTAAAAATTTGGGTACAAATATTAAATATGTTGATGTACATCTGAATTTTCGGATGATGCCAACAAAAAGGAAAACGTTCCTCCAAATGAAGTCAACAAATCAAAGACATCCAACAGCGAGAAGCGGAAACGTGGACGTCCAAGGAAGATTCAACCAACATTACCTACAAATCCCGTCATAGATCAATTTGCCACAGACGCTATTGCTGAACGTGTGGAGGGCAGACCAATCAGGAAGACGAAAAAAGGACGCCAAAATTCGAGCCCATACAAAGAACTATGAAGTTCACAAGGAGTGGCAGTTCAAGGGCAGATTTTAGATTAGCTGGTCTTCATAGGATGTGACAATTTAGAAACAATCATGTTCGTCAATTCATAACTATACTTATGTTCTGTTGTATTCTCGTATTAGTGGTAAACTTGTTCTTTGAAGCTCAATACCGATCTGGAGTATTATTTTATTTTGAAAGTTTTAATTGCTGTTTCCTCATATAGTAAAGCAACAGATGAAAAAAGCATGAACATGTGATAATTCAAATTGCAACTACAAGGAGATCATGCCAACATCAAATTTGATTATCAGTTTGTCTGTCCACCCAATATGCACTTCAAGGCAATCCTTTTTACTGTCCATCCTATTGACTATTGTCATTCCTGCCAGCAAAAAAGAACAACACTAAGTTCTTATCCAATTTTCTCTCTTGAGACTCTTCTTATCCAGTTTCTAACTAATAGTAGTAAGAGTTTGTGTAATTCTACAACAGTCCAGGTCCTCTTAGATAGAACTTAAGATGAACAAACCTTGCAGCTAACTAGCCCATCTTGTTCTCTAGGCAGTGACCAACTCAAAGAACAACTAGGTTGCTGCAAAGCCTAACATGAATTTTTTGGACAATGATAGCCTAACATCCATAAGTTCCTAAGTAAAGGAACACCAAACAACACATATTTTGGACTAGATCAAGCAAAGAATTGGGCAAGGTGATGGGGCATGTACCTGGGTCTTCCCTTCCTCACTCCACGCGACCCATGGTGCTGCCTCCCCAGCTAGAGATCCACTGTTCGCCTTTAGCCGTGCGACGCCGTAATGAATGGGACCATAGCACACTGCACGGCGGTGAGGCGGCACGGTGAGCCAGGCCAGCGAGACGACGAAGAGCAGGTCCGGGCGGGCGCGCGTTCTTGGAGCGGCAGCCGCCGCCGCGACGCGGTGGGCGGACGCAGATGTTGCCCGCAAGGTGCTCCCGCCTTCGCCACCACCCCCCGAGCCTCTGCTCCCGCCGGAGAAGATGGCCCCAGATCCTGCTCGAAGCTACAGCTCGCACGCACCCGGTCGCCCTCGGCGTCCCAGCCGGCGTGCAGGTAGGAGAGGCCGAAGTCGGGGAGTGGCGCGGAGGTCGGCGCCGAGGAGGATGTGCGGCGACCGCGCGACGTCCAGGTAAAAGACGGCCACGGCCGTGCGAGCCGAGCGCGCCATGGCAGCGTCGCCCCGCCTTAGCCGCCCTGGTCGAGCTCGTGTTGGGGGCGACTTCGTCGGCGCGTTGGCATGCTCCCGTCTCGGCCACCGCCCCCGAGCCTCTCTACTCCCGGAGGAAAAGATGAGCGCCGGGAGATAATTGTCGAACGGCGCGCTCGTCTCGGTGATCCCTTCTCCGACACCGCCTACCGAGCCGCCGCTCCCGTCGGAGAACAGGTAGGCGACGCCGCAGGCGTGCGAGCCGTGCGCGCCACAGCAGCGTAGCCCTGCCGTCGCCGCCTTGGTAGAGGTAGGGGCGTGGCCGTCGCCGTCGCTGTTGGGGATGACTTCGTCGGCGGCGGAAAAATGGGGATTTTTTCCGGGACGGTCGGGTCTGAGGGAGAGTGAGATGAGAGAGAGACGTGTAGGATAGAATTACCTATTTACCCTTTAGGAAAAAAAAATATTCCAGTACTTCTCACTAATTCCTAGCACTTCTTTTCTAGTACTCCTTAGTACTTCTTGTTTCTCCACCGTAGGATTTTCCTGTTCAACGGTTCATAAAATCCCCAACCATTGTAAAACTTGTATTTTTTTTATAACAGGTGCATCTAGTCCATGAGTCAAAACAAAAAGGTAGAGTTGTCCTCCCGAGTAGGGATGAAATTGGAGGACAAATGCATGAAACTAAGTGTTGCCACACAGATGAATACAGAAATAAATCATATCAGAAGCAGATACGTACCAAATGCGATATGTACACGGATACGAAAGTGGAGGATTTCATAATTTTTTCATGTTGCTCGATTTCTTGATGAATTTTCAATTTTCAAGTATGCCAAAGCAAGGAGAACAATGTTTACCTTTTGTGCACACTGATGTGATGTTACAGTCAGTGTACTAAATTGCTAGAACTATCAAGTAGTTTTAATTTTGAGAAAGTACGTTCAAGTAGCTAATGGTGCCACCGTGCCATGTACGTATTTGGGTTTCATTTTCTTGTATTTATTCAATCCAATCTTAACTTATAGGGAGATACACCAATGCTCAAACTGTCTAAAGCCCGAACATGGCGATCTTGAGCTCGAACTCCTCCCCGACGAAGAGCGACAGCCCGCCTATGTGGGCGGCGTCGAGCCCTCCTCTGCTCTGGTAACAGGTGCTGACTGCCGAGTTCGCGTCCACCTTTGCGCCGTTGATATAGACAGCGAGCTTCCTGGGCGGCTCCGGCGACTGGAGCCCGATGAGCACCACCTTGCTGATCACCAGCGCCCGGCTCGGCGCGTACGAGTTGTGCACCACCTGCGACCTCAACCTGATCATGCCGTCGCTCCACGTCGCGCAGCTGAACTTAACCAGGCTGAACTCGCTTCCCGTCCCGCCCATCTCCGGGGACTCGCCGTCGTCCAGGAACAGGTCCCCAGCGGCCGTGCCGTCCTCTGCGAGCGCTACCAGGAGGTGGAAGGGCGTCCGACGCACGCGCGCCGTCGTCATCCCGCTCTGCTGCAGCGGCAGGATGCTGCCGCCGGCCACGTGCACGTACGGCGTGTCCGCCGGCGCCGGGAGCGTCACGCGCTCGCCGGAGTGCGTATCGACGGCGAGGGAGTGGTCGTAGAGGCAGAACCACCGGCCGGCGGGGAAGTAGGCGTCGACGGTGGTGGCGCCCTGCTCGAGCACCGGCGAGACGAGCACGCTGCGGCCGAGCAGGAACTGCCTGTCCACGCCATACGTGGCGACGTCCTCCGGGTAGGAGAAGAAGAGCGGCCGCGCGATGGGCGCTCCCGTGGTGTGCGCCTCGTGCATGAGCGTGTAGATGTACGGGAGCAGGCGGTAGCGCAGCCCGAGCGATTTCCTCGCCGATGCCGCCACCGACGCCCACAGATACGGCTCCTGCCGGCTGCCGTGGATCGACGCGTGGTCCCTGGCGAATGGGTAGAACGCACCGAGCTGGATCCACCTCCCGCAGAGCTCCTCGGTCGTGTCGCCAATGAAGCCGCAGATGTCGGCGCCGATCATGGGGATGCCGAAGAGGCCGAAACTCAGCATGGTGTTGATGGAGTACCGGAGGTCATCCCACTTGGCGGCGTTATCGCCGGTCCAGTGCGCCGTGTACCGGCCGGAGCCGACGAACGTGGACCTGCTGAGCACGAAGGGGCGGCGGCCAGTGTCCCGGAGCAGCGCGCCGTGCGTGGCGCGGGACTCGAGGAGGCCGAACAGGTTGTGCGCGTCGTACTCGGACACGCCGCCGTGGTGCACGGCCGACGCCGGGGTAGTCAGGTTGTTGATGGGGCGGCGCACGCCGTAGTTGTTGATCCGGTACGGGGGCTCATCGAGCACGTTGAGCGGTTCCGGGTTGTAGAAATTGGAGATCTCGTTCATGTCGATCCACAGCCCGTCGACGGGCATGGTGCGGCGGAAGAGGGAGATCTCGTGCGACCAGAACTCGGCGGCGCGCGGGTTCATGAAGTCCGGGAAGTAGACATCGCCCGGCCACACGTTGCCGAGGTAGATGGTGCCGTTCCGCTTCAGGAAGATGTCCTGCTGCATCCCGCGGATGAAAGTGCCGTACGTCGGGTCGACTTTGATCCCTGCACGCCGGTACACATCGCTCAGCGATCAGCGTCCGATCGACGAGCATTTTGGTACGTTTGATCGACTCGTGTTGTGTGTACCTGGGTCTATGATAAGGACATATTTCTGGCCGTTCTGGTGGAGCCGGTCGACGAACGGCCGGAGCTCGGCGAAGCTGAAGTTGACATGATTGAGTGTGAAATCCCGGAAATTGTCCATGTAGTCGATGTCCGTCCACATCACCTCCAGTGGGATCTTGGCCTTGGCGTAGCCGGCCACCACGCCCTTCAGGTCAGTCACGTTCAGGTACCCCCACCTGCACTGGTGGAACCCTGCATCGCCAAGCCACGCCACGCCACGCCACGCACGTTCAAGAAACTGAGTAGATCCAGTGCATAATGGCACGAAGAAGAACAGCAGTGCCAGTTCCGTACCGAACGACCAGTATGGCATTGGGGCAGGGCGGCCGACGAGCTGGGTGTACTGGTCGACGACGGCGAGCGGGGAGGGCCCGGCGAAGAAGTAGTAGTCCAGGATTCCGCCGATGACCTTGTAGGTGACGTAGGAGCCGCCGTACAGGACGTCCATGCCGTTGCTGCTGAGGAGGAGCACGCCGTGCGCGGTGCCCGGCGGCCGCACGTCCATGTAGAACGGGTGCGAGCCGTAGAGGTTGAGGTCGACGTGGTCTGCGGAGGTGTCGGCGTTCCAGAGCGTGAATGTGTCGTTGTGCCGCAGCCGGAACGTGCGCTTCGTCTGCTCGCCCAGCCCGTACAGCGACGCCCGCTCCGCCGGCAGCGCCGACGTCACCTCCAGGTACTGGTCCTTGAAGACGAGGTTTGGAGAGGTGTCGAAGAGGACGTCGCCGGTGGAGCGTCGGGAGACGGTGAAGCGGAAGGGGGAGGCGTCGATCGCCAAGACGAGGTCCGAGCCCGCGGCGGACAGGACTTGGGTGCGCGGCGGTGGCGAAGAGGAGGTGGCAGCGCCGCCCATGCGCGGAGCATGGAGGAAGACGTCCTCCGGCGCGGGGCGCGGGATGACGTCCTGGGGCACCTCCCATCGCGGGTGATCGGCGTCGGTGATGCGGACGCGCAGCCGGGTGTCCGTCTCGAAACTGCCAGCGGCATGACAAATACAAACGATCAAACACTTGTCATTTTTTTGGGCCCTGTACAGTCTTACTATCTGGTACATAGTCCTAATCATTTCACGCGAATCAGCTCCACTCTTAAAGAAATCACAAACAAAATGGCATACTTGCCTTGCAGTGAGGGAGAGCCCCTGCACGTCTGGACCGTTCGCCGGGGTCTCGCCGACGAGCTCCAGCCGCGCCGACAGCGCAGTCCCCGACCGGGCCACCGACACCACGTCGTACCTGCCGCCGCCGCGGTTATCGCAGGACCACGGCACGGCGAAGGGGCAGACGACAAGTAAGATCAGAAGGAGCAGGTATCTAGCCGGCGAAGAGCCCGGCGTCGCCATCAGAGCAAGTGACGCGAGGCGAAGACACTGTCTGTGTAGCTCAGTGCAAGGAGGCCGGAAGAGGCAACGGGATTCGCGCGAGTATAAGTAGGCAGTGGCGCTCGATCAATCAATTTGACAGCGATCGATAGCCGATTTTTCGGCCTGGAATCACTCTCGGTTCGGCCGCGAGCTGGGAAGAAATAATGTTAGGTGAACTGAAACAGCACGGCGATACCGATTCAGGTTATCAACACTTTCCTTTTATATGCATCTCGCGGAAGATACGCGGCGTGCCTCATTTAATTTTTCTTCCCGGACTAATGATGATACTGAAAAGGCCATACCCTTTCTGTAACGGTGGTTTGACGTGATCGGTGGGCTAATAAAAGAGAGCTGGAAATAGGACTGTATGAGCACTATTTTCTATGGAGTCAGTTTATAGTTACTCCTATCCTATAGGAAAAACACAGAAAAATTCTATAGGGGTTGAGTGCATGTCTTACTTGTCATAGACACATAGGAAAATTTCAGAGAGCTCTAACCCCTTGTTAGAAATCCAATAGGATTGTAGTGTAAGAAAGCAATTCATAATAATTTTTGAGGATTCATTCCTTTGAACAAAATGGACTCCATAGAAAAAATTCCAGTGGACTGAAACCCTACACAGTTCCTTATAAATCCATTGAATCAAAGAGGCCCGAAGTATTTCCAAGAGGTCGTGGATAGAAAATTCATATAATATTGTGGCAAATCTATACCTAAAAGTAGGAATGTTTCTTGTCGTACTTGTGTATTTTGTATTTTACCCTTAAAAGTTGGGTATCAACATGTAGTCCATGAAGTTTCGCTGCATGGAGGAAAAAATCTTACAAGCGGTCGGGTGTGGCACTACCAGGTTATGACGATGTGTAGATGAATCATGCATTTTTTAATCTACTATAGACACAACTTTGATTGGCGAACATGCGAACAAATAGGAAGGATTTCTCAAATAAATTATAAATAAGATTGAAGGAAAATTAGTACTTTATTTTCGTAATACTACTTATGAAATTGATTTTTAATAATATTCTATGAAATTGGTGTGTAAATTTGAAAAATACTTTATTTGATATATAACACTCACTCAAGAATTTTTGAAGCTCCTTTTATCTCTTCCACATCATGGTTGATTACCGTGCCTTGTACGATGTATCCTTTTACTAAGAGGTGCAGTGATACTTTTTCTCTCGTTGCTACGAGCGGGCTATTTTTTGCTACTAAATCATATGGAAATGTTCCTATGATTTGAGGTCCTATATATGAACCAAACAAATCACACATAAAATTTCCAAAGGATTAGAATGCTTTGAATTTGAATCCACCTAACCTTTGAAATTACCCCCACAATTCTCGAATCCCTTGGTTCACCGCTCCTAAATTATAATTTTGTTTATAAATTAGGATTTAAAAATATTTGAAATTCCCTATCTATTTCCGCATTTTTTTTTAGTTCTTAAGAAAATGACGTCCAGAATAGTGGCCTTGGGTTTGATGCTAGTACGCATAATGCATGTGACCACATTATCTGCGCTGCGCCGGCTTTGTTAGCTTTCGTTTGGCCGGCCGGCCAAGAGACATGACATATCGTCTACCAGTGCAGTACGTAGTGCAGCTGCTCTGCTCCGACCGTTCGTTGATACTGGTACGGACCGATGCCGATGCGTGTGGCTAGCTTGAGCAGAGCACATGTGCTGGGGATATATAGGACGATATCTCTGTGTAGCTAGTACGTTAGGATAGCAATAGTCTGTATGAACTACACTCAGAGTAGGAACCAGAGTTTGCTAGTGCAGTGGGCCAAAAGGCTAGCGACTCGACGTTGCGCTCGCGAGCAGTCCGACACGCGTGCAATAATGGGATTAAGCTTCTCGGAAAATTAAATGATGGGATTAATCCGTGGAAATTAAACGCCGGCGGGCGTGCACGCGAGGAGAAGAGAAGAGAGCAACTTGGAATGAAGACAGGGCGCACCGGCGGCGGCCGCAGCCTCGGCTCCCTCGTCCACCGCAGCTGAGGCAAAGACACAGGCCGAGCAGGAGCTGCGACCGGACCGCCGGCCCTGTTGTCGCCATCGGACCGGACGGTGCTAGTGCTACCACACTCTCCACGAACCACAGCGCCTACGTACGCTGCTGCTGCTGCTGCTGTGCCTCCACCGTCCAAATGGACCGGTGGTTAATCCGGACGCACGTGCGGTTTGGTTGGCGCCGGCCGATGCCGATCGATCCGTGTGGGCGACATCCATCCATCGGTAGGTATCATGGCGGGGACGCGAGAGCGAGTCCGTTAGTGATCGTTCTTCCAGAGCCCTCGTCGGCGGCGGCTGCTGCATCGGGACTGCTGACGATAAGATTCAGTAGTGCGCAGTTTCTTGACACCAGGGCACGAAGATGGCGGCAAATGGTCTCACGGGTGAGCACGTACGCAAACTCCCGCTGACCCCTCCCTCTGTGCGTTTGGTTCTTTATTTTTTGAGTGAAATGCATGTATGAAAGTCACTGGCTATGTCGAAAACGGTCCTGAAAGTCAGGAAATGCATCATTACGGTCCTTAATGATGCTTAGGAGGTCCATAACGGTCCTAACTACGTATGGGCACCGTAAGGCGCTGACGTGGCAAGTGGGCGGGCCCAGCACGGCGCGGAGCGAGCCCAGCGGTCCTCCTCGCATCCCATGGCAAATTTCCCGACCCCCTTACAACTCTGTTGACAAGTACAATCGAATCCACACTGCCATGTTCCCTTGCTTTTTCGCCTCGAAGCGCTCGAGGTGAATGGCGACGACGGAGGCGGAAGCACATAGTCGGCGGCGGGAGAAGATGATAGACGGGGCCGATGGAGGGATTGACGGAGGCGATCAAGGTGACTGTGGTTGCGCAGCAAGGTCACCATCTTTGGCTGCGGAGATGGCGAATGTTCGTCGGCGGGAAGGAGACCCTTTTCCTCTCTACGTACGGTGAGTTCGATTCTCCTCGTCTGTAGTCCCGATTTCTCGGTTGTTTTGTAGTTAGTTTAGAGTAAATGTGAATGTTGCTTGTTCTGGTAGAGATTTCTTTCGAGTTTGTGGATTAAGGCTTAGGGTTTTAGTTGGCGGAAAGGTCTGAACTTTTGCCATTTTTTTCGGTTGAATTTCAGATGAAGCTAGTGAAAAAAATTCACTGGAAGTGATCCATGGAGGGTTTTTTCTAGGATGTGGAAGCAATAGGTCCTATGTGAATGGTACAAAGGTTTGCTATGATGGTTGCGACAGTGATACTTGGTCTGCCCTGTTTCTTGAAGATGTAATTGAGGATTTAGGCTATGAGGTAGCAGGCAGAATAGATGTTTACTGGTTGTTGCCAGGAATGCAGATAAATGAAGGTGGTATTCGGTTGTTGCCCCGTATCGACGTGGAATAGAGGCGCCATGCGTCCCGCGGAGTTCTAGTTATGTTGGTTCGCTCCATCTAATATTTTCCCTTTTTCTTTTTTCTTATTTTACAAAGTTTTTTCTTTCTTTTTTTGTTCCTTTTTCTATAATTTTCATTTTTCCATTTTGGCAACATTATTATTTAAAAAGTAGTTCATTCTTAATTTTGTGTTAGTTTTGTATTAAATCTTGTTCCAAAAAACATTTTGTATTAATTCATTTTCGAAAAAATAACAATGTTTGAAAAAATATTAACCTTGTTTCAGACACTAATTTTTTTTTGAAGCCTTGATTTTTTTATAAACCATGAAACAGAAAGTAAAAATTAACTAAAAAAATATAAAAGGAAAAAAACATAAAACAAAAAAGAAGAAAGAAAAACTAAACTTAATTTAGTGGATAATTTCACATTGACATCAATCAATGCTAACTTAATGATTTACATAGAGACGTCGACCTCCCTTTGTGTAGAAATCCTAGCTCTTGGATATTTTCTAGAAGCAAAACTATACGCTTGAGGATTTTTGAAATCGTATGCACACCCTCTCATGCACGCACTTGTACAACTTCTATTGTAGAATTATAAGATTAATGAAGTCAGAATACATCTTCTTCCGCTGACAGCATAATGTTAAACCTGTTTGGGTTACTAATCATCCAATCCGATTTGTTTTCTCGCAATGGTTTTTTTTTTTTTTTTGAGAATTAGCAATGGTATTTGTTGTTGGTGCCTAGAACTCACTTCTTTATTCAAAGGAATGTGTGTTTTCATTAGGTTCATAATGGAAGGGCCTGCCCGGTTCAAACAAAAGCGTGATGCAAATAAGTGATGAGGATTAAAGGCCGAACGGGAGCCCACGGTAAGGTTAGCCAAAAAAAGGAAGCCCACAACAAGGATCAAACTGAACCAAAAGGCCGACGGCATCCAGAAGTATGAATAGGATGGGCTTATTAGGCCTAAAGGATGCTAGATGCTCATCCGACTTGACAGTTTCTTGCCACTTTTCCCCATCGGGAGAGACAGAGTCTTAGAGAGGTCGATTTTCCAGGAGAATTTGATTTGGCTGTTCTTTTTTTAACCAATTCGTAACCTTGATTAATCATTTTTAAAAGGTTACATCTTCCACAAGTTGTGGAAAGAGATACAAAGGCGGGTCATCGACCAAAAAGTTACAATCATCTAAGGATCTTGCGATCATATGAGCCGCCTTATTTGCCTCTCGCGGACTGTGACCTAAAAATGTTGAATCGAACCCTACCATGATCATCCGACATTCATCTAAAAGGACCATCCCCTGCTGTTCGAAAATTTCCTGGCTCTGCGATTGCCTGCATGGTCTCCAGCAAGTCAATTTCAATGTATATTCTTTTACATCCAATCCTCTCCGCCAGCCGGAGTCCGCCCCGTAGGCTTGTGCTTCCGTCGTGGCCGCATCAATTACACTCCCGATCTTCATTCTACATGCTGCCAGGAACTGACCTCCCGAGTCACGTATGATTGCTTCCGAAGAAGCTTTCCAAGCATCCAGATCCATGGCCGTATCAGTATTTAATTTCACAGCACCCAACAGTGGCTTCGTCCACCCCTTCTTTGGTCTATTAGCTTGGTTGTTTTTCTTTAGTTTTCCAGCGTTAGCAACCATAGTTTTGATTGACAGCGCCAACCTGCTGAGACTCGGGGCTTCACCTTTATTTTTAAGTTCTCACCTATGCCACAAGATGAACCAAGTCGTTGTCGATACGATTTCTCGCATTGGTAAAGAGCCCAAGCTCGGCTTCGCTCCCCATTTTGTAGATAGCAGGTGCTCCATGATGGTGCTACCTGACAGGTCCACCAGAGTTGCTTGCCAAATTTTATTTGGCTGTTCTATTGTACCAACAATCCAACATCACCAAAAAAAAATCTTCTTATGTACAACTCTATTGTGGTACCCATGAGCCTAGGACGAATATCTTAAGTAGGGACCAATTAATAACAGTGCATTGCATATGTACATTTAACCACTAACACAATGAGTACACACTCGGCCTTTGCATGAATAAAATGCGTACAACCAACATCATCGCACACACAAAGGACCACGTTGGAAAATAGAAAAGTATTTTAAGACCAAAGCTATGCCTACCTGTAGTGATTGCCGAAATACAACAATGACCATATAGGCACCAACCATATCATGACAACACAATGAATAAGAACAAGGTTCTCCAAAAAGACACCTCCCAAAAGTAAACGACGTGTGAGTGCCGCTGTCGTCGAGTCCAACCAATAAAGGCCAGATCGTGGGATTTCAACCTGAAAATCAAGTCCAAATAAATCCAAGCAAAATCTTCAACAAGATAACGATGTAACGTCTCACAATTTCGAGGTATGACCAACTAGGGTCCAACCTAGGGATTTCACCCAAGAGTTCGAGACCGAGTAGCGAGTAGTCGAGAAGTACCACCAAACTGAAGTCCTCTTGTTGTCACCTCCACTTTCCGCAACCCCACCAGCTCGTACCCGCACAAGCAGGGAATCTAGCCTCTCGCCACACAAAGCACCAACAACGAAGCCATTGAGAGGCGGACTCCTAGGCAAATGCAATATATGTGAAGAGAGATAGAGAGAAAGAAAGAAAAAATACTAACCAGATAGCCAACTTATAGCCAACACTATTGTATGAGTAATTTTTTATGATACTTCTTGGTGACATGACAGTCGCTTAAAGCTGACTGTTGACTATATTATTAATCATTCTATGAGAAGCCTTCCGTGAAGCGCCAACCACGAGAAGAGGCGGCATTAGGTTCTGCGTAAGTGAACCTCGGGTGGGATCCGAGGAGGAACTGGGCCCGGTAGGCCGATGCTGCGCTATAGGATCCGTCTACGGTCTAGCAGAGATTATGCCCCACAGGTCGACGAAGTGGGTCAGCTGTTACAGGGTGTTAAGCCTCGCGATATGGATCGAATCGAATTGTCGTCTTTGAATTCCTTGCAGACGGTCCAGTTGTTTCCTTGTCGTTACTGCTTTCACGATGAGAGCCCAACAACGCACGTTTCTGATGTCAGAGATATCAATCCGGCTTCAATCATCATCGTCGTGTCATTCCCTGATGGAGAGTGATAGGGGTCACCAATTGCCACCAACAGAATTCAAGTTGCAACTACTTCTCACTAGTTTCAGGCAATCAAGTGAGATCAAGTAAAAGATGTATTCTTCGGAAAAGAAAGATCAAGCGAGATGTATACAGGAAATGTGACGCATTATTTGATCTTACGCTTTGCAGTAAACCCAAACGTCGCATCCTTATTACCCGTTGTACCCCGTACAAAAGAATTACCGGTTTTACTGTCATGCGTTATAGTACTGATTTTTTTGTTAAACTAGTGTTAGTTAGGATTGGTTGAGAAGGGCATGGAATTAATGAGATACGAAAGGCCGGCAGGGAGATCTCTGTAAGCTACTTAATCGATCAGTTGGCGCAATTAACAGTCAACTTTAGTCACTGGTACTGGTACTACTGGAGTGCCAGCATACGTATGTTGTGGTACGACTGGCGTGGCAAAATACGTATGTTGTGGTGTACTACTGCCGTGCCAGCATACGCATGCAAACCACTGTGTCACTGTGCAGCACTTAACTGAAGAAATGTAGCCAATTATACGAGGAGATCAATGCAGTGCAGGGAGAGACAGGGAAGTCCTACAAGCTATATGCAGGTTGCAGGACAGCGCGCGAGAGAGAGAGAGACAAGATCTGCTTTCTCTAGGAGGCTGACAAGTGGGGCCCACAAGGTAGCCCCAAACCTGGTCCCTCGCTGTCAGGGATTATCATGCTGATCTTGAACTGCAACAGGAATGCCCTAGCTAGACACTAGCCAGCTCCTCCATTCCATGCATGAACTGTTGGCATGTGTGTGTATCGTGTACTACTCCACATGGTTCATTGTAAGTACATCCTCAACTACATGCATGAATTCATTGGTTTGGTTGGCAACTGCATCATTAATTATTATTACTCATGTGTAAGGATCACAAACCATTAGTAGTATATGAACTTCACAAGAAAGTACTCCATTGGATTTATTTCGTGCACAATGATTAGTGAAGACTTAGTAGCAGTATCATCTGTCATGCATGCATATCAATGTAGTTGTACAGCTAACTAGTATCAACTTGCACTAGAGAATGATAAAAAATTGCTAATACATTAATTAGCTGATGGGATTGTGCACCTAGGTGTGTTTTTATATGGCCACAAGTTGGTGTTTGAATTTTTGTACTCTAAGTCTGCTGGTTTATTTTTAGTTAATTAGTTAGTTAGTGCAGTGTGTAAAGGGGTATGATAGGTGTGAACTTGGATCCCTTCCACGGTATATATTCAAAAGGATATACAGTTATGACTTTGTCTTTCTTGTTATCCACTTGAGAATTGACTTGGCATTTTTCTGGTGAGTCCGATATGTAATTAATTTAGAATATGAGGGGGACAAATAAAAATAATATACATGCATATGACTTTTTACCCCTATTTTTTTATCCCCTTAACTCTTTTTCTAATTAATACTTACTATTTTCAAGTCTGCAAGGGCATAGTGGACAACTCCAAGATGGAGCAAAGAGGCTGATCTGAAAAATGTCAAATGGTTTTTTTTAATGAACCACTCGCCCTTCATTAATTGTAAGCTTGGAACAGACCAAAGAACAATTTCAGTTCACTGAAAAAGATTGCACCAAAGGGAGAGATAACACTATATACGTCGAACAACTACCATAATCAGTATATATAAATTGTTTGCTTAGAGCAAACTAATAAAGAGACATGCATGGAGTGGAATCTAGCATTCACAGAGAACAATATATTTCTATGAGAATATATATAATTTCTAGCTAGCAAGCACCAAGCTTTCCATTTTATCCATAGCCATACACAAATAAGGTATATATACATTTACATCATCGATGACATATACCTTTCTTCTTTGCTCCCACCATTTTTTTTCTTTTTGACCAATAATTAATGTACTAGAATGATACTAGGAACTATATACCACAACTACATGCAATAGTGCATCGGCACACACACCCAAGTCTATATCTTCATTTTAGAGTTATATCCATCCTTGATTGGCAGCAATAATACCCCTAGCTAGAAAAATCAATTGAGTGAGTTCCACATCTGTGAGAACCCACTCTCAGCTAAGTACTCGAACCCATCCTGACCAAACACACCACCCTGGGCTGGCGCCTCCCTCTTCACGTTGCCTTGCTCAAACCTGGTGAGCTGGTTCAACGCGTCCTTGATCGCTTTTTCCATGTGCTGCTGCTCCTGATCAGCCATGGCCGGCGCCACCGGGATGGTCATCGACGCCGAGGACGGTGGGTGGGAGGAGGGATTATTGGAGAAGCAGGGCACTTGCTCATAACCCTCTAGGTTTTGAAGTGCCATTCCAGCTTGATGGTCAAAAGCAATGTAGTTGTTGTCGATGAGAGGAGGCAGTGAGGTTGCAGCCGCACTATCAATGTTGTAGCCGCTGCCTGTGGGTGGCTTGGCAATGGTTGCCCTACTCTTGTAGAACACCCTACACAATACCCAGTCCTCCTGTTTAAAATAAGAAACATAATACATAAGGATTAGAGATACAAAAATAATCAATTCAGTGTGATATATCATTTATGTATGTATCCGAAGGGATTATAAGATCTAAAATGTTGCAGACAAAACATTTGGAAAGTCTGAATATTGAATCAATCAATCAATGGTTTGTAAATTTGTTTTTCCTTTTGAAATATTTTAACATTAATTTTCTTTTCGTCGTGACAATTGCTTTATGAAATGCCTTGATAAGAACTTGGTGCGAGTCACATGGGTCTATATATTGGGGCACACATCTAAAAGGAGACCAGATCATCCTCATATCTATGTAGCTGGCATGAGAGTGACCCACATGAATATAAATGATCAATAAAAAAATTGAAACTGCAACCCAGCCTGTAAGCGCTAATTAACGATTAACATCGTGAACATATATTCTAGCTACCACGAATTTTCTAGACAAATTCAGTTAACTATCAGTTGTGGTTTCTTAACCCAAACCACAATTAACTTTCACTCAAGGGTGTCTTACCCAAACCACAATATTCTAGCTACCACGAATTTTCTAGACAAATTCAGTTAACTATCAGTTGTGGTGTCTTAACCCAAACGACAATTAAGCTTTTGGACATCAGTGTAATGTAAACAAATGACAATTAACTTTCACTCAAGGGTGTTAATTAAATAAAATCAACTTGTTGTGACTTCCACTGTAATTATGGTGATTGAATTCTAGCTAGATCTTGAATTCACGGGGCATGCATGTATAATGAGCTGGCCGTACTACATTATCCATTGCGCATGTACAATATATAGGATGAGTTGGCATTCCAGCCAGTCAGCTCACGTGAATGTCACATGAACGAAAGGCTGGTTTCTTTCGTTCATCGTCTCAGGTACTTGCACAAAATGTACTACATGCATGTGAAATAAATCTTGCTAGGTTCCATTTTCAAAGTCCCTACTTTCCAAAAAAAAAACATTGTCCTCAAATATATAGCTTACTTGATTGTGTGTATTACTTATTGGTGGCATCTTTCACATTATATATAGGATACATATATTACAAGCATCAGATAAGGAACAAAAGGGAAGGAGTATCAAGCAATAAGAATAGTTTGTTGTGACTTGTGAATGATTACTAAAGATCAACAGTTTAATATACGTATGTGCATAAATAAAGATGCTTACCTTGTATGGCAACTTCATCAGATCGCCTTGCCCTTCCTTGCGGAATTCGTGCATGACCCACTCAGTCTTCTTCCCCTTCGGGGCTCTTCCTTGATAGAACACGAGGGTTTTTCTCATGCCCACTAGTAACCCTTTCCGACTTATCGGACGGTCTTTTCCGGTGGCCTTCCAGTAGCCTGATTCAGTAGCTCTATTGGTTCTCTGACCGGTGGCGTACTTCCTGTCCCTTAGACTGTAGAAGTACCACTCCTTGCCGCCAATGCATGCAATTTCTGAATATAACCAGCAAACAAATTAACAAACAATTGTGTTACATAAACTTCTGAATGAAATAATTATTTCCTTGAACATACACAAAATGATTATCTATTGTCTCAAGGATCTACTTGTAATGTGGAAACACAAGTTTGTCAAATCATATTGTTCATTTCTTTTTAAAGAGGAATTCCTAACACAAGAGCCACATTTAATTAGTACAGAGAAAATATCCAATAACAGGTGATTGCATGATGTGGAGAATAAAGATATTTTTGGAACAAAATGTAGGAAATCTATTAATTAGGGAAAGGCATCTTGCTTACTCATCTGAGATAGCAATTTTATGTATCCCACTCTTTCTATACATATGTGCTTTTCACATGGCTTTGTGCATGGTATGTTTCCACTAATAGGCAAAGTGGGAGGCCTTCTTTTTGTGTAGAGTTTGTCCCCATCCATGGGCTGTTAATTCCTTTTAAGGATCAGGCAAAGTGGGGGAATATTTGATGGCATGGCATGAACAGGGACATATGAGGAGCAGGCCAGGAAGGGGCCAAACAAACTGATGGCTGTGAGAATATCCTTCTGTTATGGGGATGGGGAAGCGACAAGCAGGCAGACAAGACGTGTGAATTTTGTTCTCATTGTAGAATAATTCGCAGGAACTATATGTATTCATCCACTGATCAAGTCTCCTATATCTGGAACAAAATTAAGAGAGATAAATAGTACTGCTATGCAAGAAGTAGATCTCTCTGGCTCACAAATTATTTATTTCTCGCAAATCTCCATTAATAAATCTGGAGGTGGTCTCGCTCTGATATTTTCTTGCCTTTGGATCAGGACTTTTCAAATGGCAACTAAATAAATTGAAACATATAATTAAAGAGGGAAAAAAAGGCATGGGCACACCAAAAGGAATGGCCAAAAAAGTGAGAATTAAAGGAAAAGAAAAAAGGTTAGGTTTCTAGCGGTATGGGAAGCATGCATAGTTGCAACTTGATGAGATCGAAATTGACGTGGTCACTTCAGTTATGGCTGAGAGGGGAAAAGGATCAAATAGCTAGCACTAGCGGCATGCACACAGCCACCTTAGATATGGATGCGATTGAAGGAAGTACACATGCATGCTTGCTGGCATAAAAAAAAGGAACAAAGAGAATTTTTATACGAACGGACTGGGAATTAATGGAGATAATTAAGCTGCACATAATTATTGGTCCAAAGCTAGATCTTAAATTCAAGTTGAAACCAACAGAGGAATATGCATTTTGATGCATGATTGAGAAGAACCTTGGATAATCATGCATACACACGGAAAAACGATTAGTATTTGGGAAGTGGTTTTCTTCATCGAAAAAAATAATAAGAACGAGGAATAGTTTAGTACAGTGAAGACTCTGCAGTCTGTTTAAAAAAATATCAAATTCATTTTAAATTCCGCGAATTTAATAAACACTAGAGAGATACAAATCATTATAGGATAAGATTTTCCTAAGGTGATTCGAGACGTCACCAAATCGACGAAGAACAGAAAACTCATAATTTTTGTCCCCTCGTCCGTAGAAATTAATAATTAGGAATCAGGTAGCAGCCAAAAGAAAAGGGAGGAGCGAAATCAACCCAGAGGATCGAAGAAGACCCAGATGCATATGAGTGATATCCGGGAGAGGATGATCCAATAATCATGCACACAGATGCATATGCTGGTGTAATCAAGCTACCTAGCTAGGTATATATGCATCTCGATGTAAGTATTAGGTCTTACCGGGGAGGTCCCAGGGCTCGATCTTGTTGAGGTCGACGTCGACCATGGTTGGGCAGCCGTAGATGCTCGCCACCACCGCCGGCCCTCCGCCGCCTCCGACGAGCTTCCTCGAGAGGTAGTCGAGCACGAGCTCGTCGTCCCGCGGGTGGAACCTGAACCCCGGCGGCAGCCTCGCCTCCACCATGCTCAGCGAATTCATGGCCGCCCCCCGCCGATCAGTCGGCCGCTGGAAGGGAAGGGTTCTTCTGCTCTCTGCGTACTACGTACTCTAGCAAGCTACCGAGCGAGCAGCTGCCGACGACCGATCGATTCTACCATCTGCCGATCGAGCGGGATGTCAAGAGGGGCCGAGGGAGACGAAGGTATTAATAGGAGCCAGCGCACAGCATGGTGAGGTCAACTAGTATTTTCAGACGGAGAGGGGGGAAGCTAGCTACGGCACTAGTGGTAGTACCGGTACTACGTAGTATGTACGTATAGCTAGCTAGCTGGTAGAGCGGGTAGTAGTACGTACGTATAGCTAGACTTTTCTCGGTTTGGGTGCCGGGTCCAGGTGGCGAGGTTCGATTCGCGAGGCCGGTGGGCGAGCGAGCGATCGGGCGGCTGCGGGCTCGTGATCATGTGTGTCATGCTCGCTCGTCGCCGTCGCTGACGATGGCACGGCCGGAGATGCTGGCGACGAGACGATGCCTGGTTATTAGGGGCATTTAATTGGAAAAACACGGTCACGACCTAATTAGCTAGCCACCTAACAGGCACGTATATCTCTCTCGGCCGGCATATCGTCGCCGAATTCGAATTTGCGATCGATGCTGCAGTTGGATCCGGAGATAGATCTCCGGCCGGCATGGCGAGGTGGCATGGGCTGTTCGGCACCACCAGGTGAAGCGTATGCAATACTATACGTTCTCTCGGCGCGTGTTCAGATATGAAGGGTAGCGAGAGGGAAATGTGTTGGGGCTTGGTTTAGCTGTCTAGCTGTCGTAGTAGCTGCTAATGGCACTGCCGGATTCAGCAGGTTACCGAGTTGACACGGGCATTCGGCACTATTTGATCTATATATGTCACTACGGGAACAAACACCGATGCCGAGGGGGATTTCAATGCTGAGGGGGAAATATCGGGGCCCTCGGCATAGCTCTCACGGTGCCGACGGCCGAAAAACAACCGTCGGCGTAGCGCAACCGTCGGCATAGATGAGCAATGCCGAGGGTGACCGTCGGTGTAGAAGGACCTTCAGCACAGATATAGCAACGCCGAGGGCCACCGTCGGCACAGGCTGGCCGTAGGCACAGCATGCGTCCCATCAAACGGAGGGCTACCGGTGGAATCTTGTGCCCAACCTTGGTTTTCCATGTATATGAAACCTAAGCCAACAAAAAATTATATTGGTCAACCCTCGTACGGAGAAAGATAGGGGGCAGATCTGCGGGGCCCACAGACTAGGGTTTCGGTGGAAAAAAGACTGCCGAAGCACCGGAATCACACGAAAACTTGCAAGTGGCCCTGGCATACATGTACAAGTGTGGTGTAAGGTCCATATATGAAATTCCTAGCTCCCGGGTGTGGTCCCATTCACGTGCATGCGATGACACTTGGAGAGGTGCTGGAGGTGTAGGAGGAAACTCCTACTACGGGTCAAACGGAGGGCTACCGGTGGAATCTTCTGCCCAACGTTGGTTTTCCATGTAGATGTGACCTAAACAAACCTAAACCAACAAAAAATTAAATTGCTAAACCCTCGTACGGAGAAAGATAGGGGGTGGATCTACAGGGCCCACTGACTAGGGTTTCGGTGGAAAAGACCGCCGGAGCGTCGCAATCACACGAAAACTTGAAAGTGACCCTAGTATATATGTAAAAGTGTGGTGTAAGGCCCATAGATTCAATTCCTAGCTCCCGGGTGCGATCCCGTTCAAGTGCATGCGATGACACTTAGAGAGAAGTGTTGGAAGTGTAGGAGGAAACTCGCGCTTCGGGTCAAACGGAGGGCTAACGGTGAAATCTTGTGCCCAACCTTTTACATGTATATGTGACCTAAACAAACCTAAAGCAACAAAAAATTAAATTGGTCAATCCTCTTACGTAGAAAGATAGGGGGTAGATCTGTAGGGCCCACAGACTAGGGTTTCGGGCTTAGAAGGGGGTAGCCCAATGGACTTTTCCGATTGGTTGTGTTAGGATGGGACATAGGAACATGAAAAACCAATTTTAGGTACATTTTATCACAAAATTCACTCACGCGCAACCGAAGGGGGAGTTTCGACCTCTAAGTGCAGAACCTTTCTATGGAGCAGGTGATGACAGTGAAGCCGGTCACACTTGGAAGTTTGATGATGGCTATTTGAACATCACACCACACTCTTATACATATGTTTGGTACACACGCATGATTCGGCGGGATTCCGACTCTCCGGAGCCCCCGCTTGTGGCGAAACCCGCACATGTTGACTAGAAGTCAACCGTGTCTTCTACCCCTTCCACGGGCTTCGGAAGGGGGTAGCCCAATGGACTTTTCGACTTGGTTGTGTTAGGATGGGACATAGGGACATTAAAAACCAATTTTGAGTACATTTTATCACAAAATTCCCTCGCGTGCAACCGAAAGGGGGAGTTTCGACCTCTAAGTGTAGAACCTTTCTATGGAGCAGGTGATGACGTTGAAGTCGGTCACACTTGGAAGTTTGATGATCCCTATTTGAACAATTTACCATGCATGAACTTTCATTAGACATGGCAAAAACTTAGACAATTTGTCATGCTAAACCTTCATTAAAATAATTTTCTATGCAAAAGTTGGACTAAGAACAACTTGCTATGTAAAAACTTTAACTTTGCTCAACTTGCCATGCATGAACTTCGACTTAGGCAATTTGCTATGCTAAACGGGTGTGTTCTTTCATTTTGTAGTGACGAAGCTCTCGAAGACAAAGTGTGTGTTGTGCCGGTGCTCCAAGTCCGTTGAAGACCGATTGCCATGTGACATGTATCCCATGACTATGTGTAATGAACTTGTAGTAATGATGCTCTCGAAGACTATGTGCAATGAACTTGTTGTGATGACTATGTGTTAACTTGTAGTGATGTGTATCTATGACTACATATATCTATGTATCGAGATTTGATGTTAGCCGTATGTGATATGTTTGTGTATATCGTTTATGCCGAATATTTTTGCATTATTACAGTCAATTCATATATATGCATCTGCTGCTGCGGGAATTTTTATGCGCAAAATATTGGGAAAAAATGGACATCAACGCCGAGGGTAACCCCCTCGGCATTGATCCTGTTCTCCGCCCAGGCCTCCACCAACGCCGAGGGTAACCCCTTCGGCATTGGTCCTGTTCCCCGCCCAAGCCTCCACCAAAGCCGAGGGTAACCCCCTCGGCACTGACCTTCACCTCAGCCCTCCAGCGCGCTCCACGTGGCCACCAACACCGAGGGTAAACCCCTCGGCACTGCCCCTTCCCCCGCCCCCAGCCCTCCAGCGTGCTCCACGTGGCCACCTATGTCGAGGGTAACCCCCTCGGCACTGTTTCTGAGCGCCGTTTTCTCCGTCCCGTTAACTTTCTGTGGTGACGGTTAAATTGTGCCGAGGGGCGAAGTAAACCGTCGGCACAAGCCGCTATGCTGAGGGCCGAAGCAACGCCGAGGGTATCGAGCTGTGCTGAGGACCACCTAAGCCGAGGGTTCAATGCCGAGGGTCACCGTCGGCATTGACTTATGCCGAGGGTAATCATAGCTAAGCCGAGGGGGAAAGCCCTCAGTGTTAAACTTCCTTCCTGTAGTGTGTCTAAGCTGACATTTAACACTCGTATACACAAGATGATTCAGTACTATTTTTTTATTCAGTATACAGAAGATGACAGCAATTGACTTAACATTTCATACTTTACTATTCAGGATTCAGTATTCGATACACTCCTTAAATTTGAAGAAAATGGCAGTGTAGTCCACCAAATTAAATTTGGGCCGTATATCTTCTCTTCTATCAAGCAAATTACCTATCAGTTCCCAGCTAATGACCGGTAACTCTTAACTGAAAAATTAAAAATTTCTCACATGTCTAGGAAATGCCTTTTCTGCTACTAAATTGCAGTCCATCAATCCAATAGAGAGGTAGGGGAAGAGGAAAATCAACTTGACTTAATAGAAGGGGTAGGCTTCAGGTTGCTGGCATTGGTGGCAGTGAGGCGTCGGGGTGGTGTAGGTCACCACGGATCTGTTGGAAATATGCACTAGAGATAATAATAATGATGTTATTGTTCTATTTCCTTTATGTTAATGATTAAGTTTATATTATGTTCTTCAATTGTAATTTCATCTGAATAGGACGATTGCTTGTTACTTCCGAAGAAGTTGTTGGGATCCCCAAGAGAAAGGGATCTAATACAGTAGCAAACTTTTCCATTGGTTAATAATCAGGGTTTATCGATAACGTCGACCAAGTATTAGCACCTACACACAAAAACTAGACAATGCTTGTTCCCAACTTTTCAGAAAGGTTGTCAAGCCTCTTGTCCTGCTAGTTATAAGTATTAAACGTATGATGTGGTAGGAATTGATAAGTGAGAGTAAATGTACCGAGTGACTAGTATGTAAAAGATAGTAAAACAATTGGAGGAAAGGTGTAAACAATGTTAAAGATGGACCGACGGCCATGGGTTCAGTAGAGGCATCTCTCCAAACAATTATAACAATGTAGGGTAAACAAATTATATATAGTTGGAAAGCGATTAAATTTTACTTAACTTTACATTTATGATTCATGATCATTCATGGCATGATTTCATACAGGAATTACGTAGAAGATATATAGATCGTCAAACCAACAATATCTATAACTAATACTCCACCTAAAACCGCTATCCAGAATGCATCTAAAGATAATTAAGTTTAACAATAGAGTATTTCAGTAAACATGATGACATAATACAATCATTAAAACCATCAACTAAATGTGGTATAGAAATCATTGTTTTATCCTTAGTGGCAATATAACATTACAAGCATCGTCCCTTAATGTCACCGGGACACAATTCACTACAAGGTTGAGGGGCAAGTCGCCATAGGGCTTGCATTGGTGGCTAAGCTACCTAGGTCGACCGGACCCTTTTTCTTGTGGGATTAGAACTCCTACTTAGGTGGCAAGTTGCTGTCCTAGATGAAATCTAGGGTCTGGCTGGCAACACCCCTTGGCCACTTATATAAAGGACGGGTGCATCCAAGGGTAGGGCACCCAAGGAGCACACACAGTCCCTCCCAGATCCGCACGCCCACACACTAAATCCTAGCCGATCTCTCTTATGATAGCGCAACTGGGAACTATTATTTTCCTTTAGATCTGATATAGAGGACAAACCCAGAGCTTGAAGATCAATATCAAGTTGGTCCATGCGACGTCGTGTACGTGTTGGATCAGCGTGACATGTGCGCGGTGACGCTACATCCAAAAATCGTGTGGATACCTTGAATGTTTCCTCTATTCGACACTTGATCGTGGGAGCTTCGCGAGGATATATTCTCGCGGCTGGGAGGTATAACCTACATCTTGGTTTGAGCATGCGCACATGATATTTTGTTTGTTTTGTGTACCACTTTTCACAACAGCGCTGTCGGAGCAGTACTATCCGTAGTTTAGGTACGAGCATAACTTACTGGATAACTGGCACTGCATGATTCATCGTGCGGGTGGTAGACGTGTTTAGCTGCCGGGTTTTCTTGTTTTTTTTTCGCTCTCGTTGCAATTTTGATAATGGCAGCAATGTTTGGGATTTAGCGGTCCGACTGACTTTATGAACTTCAGAGCGAGAGTGGTTTGCTTACCTGCACACATATCACGTGCGCTAACAGATACTTCGGTATCAAAATAACTTTGTGTGGATGTCAGCTTGCCCTACTTTAGTCTAGAAAGAAATCTTGCATCTTGACTTTTAGTCGCTATAGTTGTGATGCACATAGCACTGACAATCATGTAATAATGGACCTCGACACAAGACCCTATAGAAAGAAGGATTACGTCGCCGAAATAAAAAGTTGAAGAAGAGGGGTGATGTCTACTACATGCTTCTATTCTCGTAGACTTGTTGGGCCTCCAAGCGCCGAGGTTTATATGATAGCAGCAAATTTCCCTTAACTGAGTAACCCAGGGTTTATCGAATCCACGGGAGGAAGAGGTTGAACGTATCCCCTCTCAAGCAATCCTGCAATTAAGATACAAGAAGTCTCTTGTGTCCCCAACACACCTAATACAATGGCTAATTGTATAGGTGCACTAGTTCAGCGAAGAGATAGTAAAATGCAAGTGATATGGATGGTAAAATGTGATTTTATAATTCTGTAATAAAAATGGCAGCAAGCAAACAAGTGACAAAAGTGACTAAAAACGGTGTATCAATGCTTGGAAACAAGGCCTAGGCTTCATACTTTCACTAGTGACTACTCTCAACATCATTAACATAATTAAACACATGATAGTTCCCACAAAACCACATGCATGGTAGACGTTACTCGGAGATCATTCTTTCGTGGATCAAATAGGATGAGAATTGCGTAGGGCTACAAAAAGCACACCTTAAAGTTCGTATTCCACATCTATGGAAACTTCATACTGTCACAATCTGCATCCAAAGATAATACTATAAAACACCACAACCTATTTCTTGAATAGTCTCTTTCTTCAATAACACAAGCATCAAGAAACCTCATGATCTATTCAATCCAACAATAATAAAGAACAAACTCATGATGAAGATCCCTCTAATCTTGATGCATAGAGCCACACACGGCACCCTCACTGTCACCGTGGTACCGTGATCACAACGGTGACTCCGCAAATTATACTAGATAACACCACTTGAGCAACATCATATCCATTACACATAGGGAAACATCATGTATTCAACTATACTAATAAAGCTCATGATCACAACGAAGATCACATCATGAGAGAGAGAGATAACCACATAGCTACTTGTATAAGCCTCAGCCCCGGTGAGGGACTACTCCCTCCTCATCACGGGAAGTATCGGCGTTGATGGAGATAGCTCCGGCGGTCGATCCCCGTCCCGGCAGGGTGCCGGAACAAGACCTTCTGAACCCCCGAAACTTGTCGGCGATGGCGGCGGAGCTCTGTATCGTATTTGGGAAAATCCTTTGGGGGTTAGGGTTTTTTCGCCGGGGATGATTTATAGGCCAAAGGGCGTCGCGAGGGGGTCTCCGAGGGGCAAGGACCACCCCCGGCCGCGCCCCCCCTTAGACCCGCGGGTGGGACCCGCCCCTGGCCTGTGGGTCCCTCCCGGGGTCGCCTTTCTGGCTCCAGTCCTTATTTCCTCAATAAAAAATCACCGTAAATTTTCGTCCAATTCCGAGAATATTTCAGAAATAACTTTCTGCAACAAAAAACAGGACAAAAACAGGGAACTGGCACTGGGCATCTTGTCAATAGGTTAGTCCGACAAAATGCATAAAAATGATGTAACACGGTATTAAAAATATGTGACAACATCACAAAACTAACATGGATCAATAAAAAATTACAGATACGTTTGACACGTATCAGCATCACCAAGCTTAACTCCTACTCGTCCTCGAGTAGGTAAGTAATAACAAAATAATTTTTGATGAGACATGCTACCGACATAATCATGATCAAGATAGTAATGTAAAGAATAGGATGTGAATGAAGTGATACAAAACAATTGTCTATAGTTGATAGCAAGAAAGCAATGAATAACCAAGTTGAATCATTCAAGCAAAACCTTTCATAAATAGTACGTTAAAGACATGAAAGCAATGTGACCCACATATTTGATTAATTCTCAAAGGTAATAGTTCCATGACAAAAGTGTTTGAGAATCAAAACAAAGAAGATGTAAGTATTAGCAAAAAGCTTCAACTTCCAACAGTAAAGTCAATATAAAGATTTATGTTTAATCTAACGATGCAATATGATCAATGATACCCAGGGTCAACGCTATATGTTTGCTTCGGTGGGGATAGAAGGAAAGAAAAACTGACTCAACATTAAAAGTAAAAGAAAGGCCCTTCGCAGAGGGAAGCAGGGATTAGTCATGTGCTAGAGCTTTTTATTTTTATTAAACAGAAGTAAAACAATTTTGAAAGATGCATGCTTTCGTCAATGATTTCACAACAGAGAAGCTATCTAGTCCCCCATAACAAGCAAGGCTTTTAGACATGTGAGAGCAGCTGGTTTTAGAGGAACGAGTACATTCCTCTTTCTCCTTGGTTTCACCACTGTCCAATGTTTAGAGCTGATTTATCAGCTTTTCATTGCGTGGAGGAGAATGGTGAGTTGTATTTATATTTTGCTTAAGCTGCTCTCGGGTTGATTCAAGTGAAGACGTAAACCATCGACACCGGGTGAAAAGGGGGGAAATGACCTTGCTTGTCACAAGTTATATCTAGCTCTCTACTGCTTCCTCATGAGCTTAAAAATAGAGGCACAAAAGGGGTATTTTGAATATTTTAAAGATAGTACATGACAAATTTACTTGGAATGGCAAGAAATACCATGCATAGGTAGATATGGTGGACTCAGCTGGCAAGATAGTTTGGCTTTGGGATTTGGATGCACGAGTGAACTCTACACTCAGTACGAATTTTTGGGCTTAGCAAAAGAGGTATTTGAAGCAAACATCTAACATTAACTGGTAACAGAGTAACATAAGACATTAGTCAATCATAACCATAAACGCTCCACACTGTCTCCTTTGTTGACCAAACAATTCTTTTGATAGAAAGATTAGCTTTAAGAATTAACAACTACGAAACACCATACAGTTTCAAGCTTTTAACAGTATTTCTTTACTAATCAATTCCACTAAAATAACCAGCAAGTTTAAGCATTCATCTTAATATCTGAAAACAAATGAGAAGCATCAAGTATCCACACAATGATCTATAAGACTATGCAGGCTTTCATTTCATTCCAATATCACATGGATAGCATTTTGTCACTTTGACAATTCAAGCAATATATCAATAACAACTCTCCAACAATTATAAGTGAAGAACAACAGAGTTTAACATCAACTACTAGCAGCCTTAAACAAGATAAAAGCTAAAAGCGAGAGCTTACTAGCAAACAAACAGTAGCTCAGAATACTCAACAAGATATAAGCGAAGCAAAGGAGTATTCAAATGAAAAAACGGAGTGTGTCTCTCTCCCACACAAATAAATCTAGGATCCAACAAGGATATGACCAGCAAACAAACAAAACAAAACTGAAAGAAAAAAGACGCTCCAAGCATAGCACATAATATGTAAAGTGATAAAAACTTAGTTCAACGAAGACGACCTCATGATAGTCGATGAAGAGGAGGGGATGTCTTGGGCATCCCCAAGCTTTCACGCTTGATGGTTCTTGATATTCAGAGGGGGTGCCATGGGGGCATCCCCAAACTTGAGCTCTGATCCATCTTCAATTTTCTTCATTATCCTCTCCTTTGGAACTTAAAAACTCTCTTCACACAAAACTTCTCATAAACTGATTAGAGGGTTAGTGCTCATAAATTAAAATGCACATGTGTTCAACTCAAAAAAAATTGCAAACAACTTTATTGGGCATTAGCTACTGTTTACTAAGCCTCAATGTGGTACTCCTCCTCAAGAGTATCACATTTGACAATAGTAAAGAGACGAATACAAAATAAAAGCAGAATCTGTCAAAAACTGAACAGCCTGTAAAGATTGAATTTTTCGAGGCACTTCTGTAGCTCAAATCAGAAAACTCAAAACTAACGAAAGATAGATAAAAGTATCAGGCTTGCTGTCTAAAAATATCAGAAAAATATAAATTCAGGGATTTTCTGGATTTTCGAACAGTGAAGGACAGAAATCTGTTTCTGGACAGCAAAACAATACCTCGCACTTTCAATGTATTAGAGGCTAAACTTGGCACAAAAAACCAAAAGAAAAAGATACAATGAAGTTGCTACAGAGGCAACAACTTCATGACTCAAGAAAAGCAAAAACAAAACTGAAAGAAAAGATGGGTTGCCTCCCAACAAGCGCTTTTCTTTATAGCCTTTTAGCTAGGCTTAGTGGTTTTAATGATGCTCTCATAAGAATAAGACTTCAAACATAAAAGAGAGCATCAAGAAGCAATATCAAACACATTTAAGTCTAACCCACTTCCTATGCATTGGAATCTTATAAGAAAATAAATCATTGGAGCATAAAGCTACTAGCATAGGAAGGCAAAGCAAATGCAACATTAAAACCTTCAACATAAATATGGGAAACTTCAAAAGATGAAAATTTATATAACCATGTTTCCCTCTATCATAATAACTTTCAGTAGCATCATGAATAAAATCCACAACATAAGTATCACATAAAGCATTTTTCTCATGATTCACATGCATAAAAGTATTATTATTACTCTCCACATAAGTAAAATCCTTCTCATTAGTAATAGTGGGAGTAAATCTATCATAGCCATCATTGTAATCATCATAAATAGGAGGCATATCATAATCATAATAAACTTTTTCCTCAATAGTAGGTGGACTGAAAGTATCACATTCATCATTATAATCATCATATATAGGAGACATAGTATCATCAAAGCAAATTTCCTCCTTCAAGCTTGGGGGACTAAAAAGATCATATTCATCAAAACCGGCATCACCAAGCTTGCAATTTTCCATAGCATTAGCAACAATGGAATTCAAAGAAATCATACTAATACCATTGCTACCAGCATGATTGTTATGCAAATAAAGTTTCATAGGGTTTTTAATTTTCTCTTCAAAAGCATCATGACCAATTTCAAGATAAATTTTATAAAGCTCTCTAATTTTTTTGTTGTTTTCCATTAAACCGAAATAGTGAAATAAAAACAAGAAACAAAAAGATTTAATTGCAAGATCTAAAGAAGATACCTTCAAGCACTCACCTCCCCAACAACAATGCTAGAAATTAGCTTCGTCGTCGGAGTGTGAGTACTGCTTACCTTTCCTCCCCGGCAACGGCGCCAGAAAAGAGCTTCGTTGACGGGAGATGAATTGTACTGCGCCCTCTTACTCCCTGGCAATGGCGCCAGAAAAGAGCTTGATGTCGACTACACGCTTCTATTCTTGTAGACTTGTTGGGCCTCCAAGCACAGAGGTTTGTAGGACAGCAGCAAATTTTCCTTAAGTGAGTAACTCAAGGTTTATCGAATCCACGGGAGGAAGAGGTTGAACATATCCTCTCTCAACCAATCATGCAATTAAGATACAAGAAGTCTCTTGTGTCCCCAACACACCTAATACAATTGTCAGTTGTATAGGTGCACTAGTTCGGCAAAGAGATAGTAAAATACAAGTGATATGGATGGTAACAAGTGGTATTTGTAATCTGTAATAAAAATAGCAGCAAGCAAATAAGTGACAAAAGTGACTAAAAATAGTGTATCAATGCTTGGAAACAAGGCCTAGGCTTCACACTTTCACTAGTGACTACTCTCAACATCATTAATATAATTAAACACATGATAGTTCCCACAAAAACACATGCATGGTAGACGTTATTCGAAGATCATTCTTTCGTGGATCAAATAGGATGAGAATTGCGTAGGGCTTTGAAAAGCACACCTTAAAGTTCGCATTCCACATCTATGGACAGTTCATGCTGTCACTATCCGCATCCAAAGATAGTACTAACAAATAGCACAACCTATTTCTTGAATAGTCTATTTCTTCAATAACACAAGCATCAAGAAACCTCATTATCTATTCAACCCAACAATAATAAAGAACAAACTCATGATGAAGATCCCTCTAATCTTGATGCATAGAGCCACACACGGCACCCTCACTGTCACCGTGGTACCATGATCACAACGGCGACTCCGCAAATTATACTAGATAACACCACTTGAGCAACATCATATCCATTACACATAGGGAAACATCATGTATTCAACTATACTAATAAAGCTCATGATCACAACGAAGATCACATCATGAGAGAGAGAGAGATAACCACATAGCTACTTGTATAAGCCTCAGCCCTAGTGAGGGACTACTCCCTCCTCATCACGGGAAGCAGCGGTGTTGATGGAGATGGCTCCAGCGGTCGATCCCCGTCCCGGCAGGGTGCCGGAACAGGACCTTCTGAACCCCCGAAACTTGTCGGCGATGGCGGCGGAGCTCTGTATCGTATTTGGGAAAATCCTTCGGGGGTTAGGGTTTTTTCGTCGGGGATGATTTATAGGCCAAAGGGCGTCGCGAGGGGGTCTCCGAGGGGCAGGGACCACCCCCGGCCACACCCCCCCTTAGACCCGCGAGTGGGACCCGCCCCTGGCCTGTGGGTCCCTCTCGGGGTCGCCCTTCTGGCTCCGGTCCTTATTTCCTCAATAAAAAATCACCGTAAATTTTTGTCCAATTCCGAGAATATTTCCAGAAGTAACTTTCTGCAACAAAAACAGGACAAAAACAGGGAACTGGCACTGGGCATCTTGTCAATAGGTTAGTCCGACAAAATGCATAAAAATGATGTAATATGGTATTAAAAACATGTGACAACATCACAAAACTAGCATGGATCAATCAAAAATTATAGATACGTTTGACACGTATCAAGGGGCTATTGCCACAAGTAAATATCACCACAACCGAAGTAGTTCTACCTTGATATATAGAGAAGTCCTGCCATGGCAGCTACTACGAAAGACTAAACGGTCGGCCGTGACAGAGATCATCACACAATTTTGTCGCATCCAGAGTTTTTTGCAGATTCTCTGCCACGAGAGAAATTGTTCTTCTATGGCAAGATTTTGGGAAGCTTGATTTTTTTACGATGATCTGATCTTCTTCGATGATAGGGTTGTAGGATATCACATATATGAATATATTGCATGTGATGTTTATCTCGTTATGCACCTACTTCGAGTATTACATGCCTATAAGGATCTGGAGTAGTACTGGCCATGGGAAGCCCGGCCCGGCCCGACCCGAAATTTCAGGGCCGGGCCTATGTTTTGAGCCCAAAGGAGTGTTAGGGACGGGCTCGGGCTTCACATATGAGCGATTTAAGGAAGAGGCCCGGCCCACGGCCCTAGGCCCGCCTCTATTTTCTACTCGTGTGCCGGGCTTGGGCCTGAATTCTAGGCCAACAACAGGCCGGGCCGAGCCTGAGCCTAGGTTTTCGGCTACGGGCTTTTTCGGGCCTGGCCCGAAGCCCGGCCCGGCCCATGGCCAGGACTAATCTGGAGAGATTGAGAAGATGATCTCAACGAGGCTATGTGATTAACTACGGCTTAGAGCATCCCCAGCCGTTGTGCCCCCCAGCACACTTTGCCGGTGGCTCCTGGGGGGGCGCCGGCGTATTTTTTAGCCCTGGGGCTGGGCATGTTCCCAGCCATGCCCCCACCCAACGTCGGCCGTAGAGGATGCGTGGCGGCTCGTGAGCTTCCGGCCGCCTCCTCGTGCTCGACCTCCGCGCGCCGCCGCCTCGCACTCGACTCCTCCTCCCCGCCCAACTCCTCCTCCCTCCAACTCCATGACCGCATCCTGGGGGCCATGGCTGCGCGGCCGTCGGCCGCAGGCGGGACCAGCTCGCGTAGGACGTCCGCGTCCGCCTCCGCCGCACTGATGCGGAGGACCAGGCCCACCCGCCACCCGCGCCGCCGATTCAAGCGCGTCGAAGGCCGTGGCGAGAGGGACCTCTCGTGGTGGTGCCCACCGCCATGGCGACGGAGCCGCGGGCGCGAGCCACGAGCTCCGAGCTCGGCCGCGAACGCCACGGACGCGCACGCCACGGGCGCGAGCCGCGAGCTCCGCCCTCGGCCGCGAACGCCACGGACGCGCACGCCACGGGCGCGAGCCGCGAGCTCCGCCCTCGGACGCCGGCCAGGCGCGAGGCGCGGGACGCGAGGGCCGCCCCGGCGAGGGACGCGAGGACCGAGAGCTCCGTCCCAGCGATGGCCGCCGCGGCCCCAGCCGCACGAGCTCCGGCCGCAAGGGACGCCCGGTGACGCCAGCGCGAGGAAGAGCGCCGCGACTTCGAGGAGATGCGAAAAAAATAGGCCTTTCTCCCGGAGGCGGAGCTGGGCGGAGGGTCGGCGGCGCGAGGTCACGGTGGCGGGGGCGAGCACGGCGGCGAGGGGCGACCACGGTGGAAGAAAAAGGAGAGAGAAAGGAGCTCTCGCGCACGTGGTGGTGGGATTGGAAAAAACAGGAGAGAGAGGAAGCTGAGAGACTGACCGTGGGCCTTTTGCATGCAAAAGCATTCGCCGGCGCCCCCAGGCGAAACCCAGCAGGCTGGGTTCGGGTTGGGTTCGCCGGCGTATTTTTTTAGCAAATCCGGCGAAAAACGAGCTCCTGGGGGCGCGACTGGGAATATTTTTGTACGCCGGCGTACAAAAAGTGCTCTGGGGGGACTTCCTGGGGGCCTGGCTGGAGTTGCTCTTAGGATCCCTGTGTTTCTTATAGGACTATGTTGGTGATGGAGATGGTAGCGATGCTCCTATTGGTCTTGGATTGCACATGTGCACAAGCATTATTGTGAGTTTTCTTTCTCTTTTCCTGGTGGTGTGAGCACGTAGGTGCACAATAATTGAAATTTTGGTGGGCCGAGTATATATATTCTCTTCATGCATGTGCAAACATACATGATACACGTGAAGAAGCACACAGTTGTATGTGCTCATGTGTCATAGACTTAAAGTTCATGTTTGATTCAAAGGAATTCCAAGGGATTTCTGGAGGATTCATTTCATTAGTATTTTTTCTAATAAAGCTTGTTTGTTTTGTAGGATTTGAAACCGTGGCATTTATGGATGTTTTTCTTTCTTTATGTGCCAACTATGACATACACAAACAATCATTTAGAAGCAACTCCACATTTTTGTTTCAACGGGACCAAACACCATGTAATATACATTCCCGTTTTTTTAGTTACTATAGGATTCAACATGTCTTGCCATCATTCTTATGATTTTCTATTCCTGCGTTTTGAAAATTCTACGAACCTAATAGGCCTGAGGTTTAAGAGAAATCATGTTTTATAGGACTCCTTTTGGCCTGGCTGCAGGCCAGCTGATTAATTTCGATGTGCTAGCTAGTGCGCTACAAAAAATATATATGTATGCCCATAGCCAATTTCGCTACATAAGCTACATAGTACTTGGCATCTAGCAATATCTTTTGTCCAGGAGATGCGCGGGTAGGGAATGGGCGAGCTGGAGATGTAATAACATGCAAATAAAGTGGCACCGAACCGGCAAAGTGGCAAGATATGTCTGCCTAAACAATTCAGTTAGCAAGCTAAGCCTGATCGGGCCGTTTACACACGGTGTGCACCCGTTTTTCAGTTGGAGAAAAGTTACAAAGCTAGCTTTACAAAAAGAAGCTAGCCCGCGTTCCGTATCCATAGCGGTCGCGTCTCGCTCGCATAGCCTCTTTGCGAATCATAAAGCAAAGATTAGTTGTTTATTACGTAGCTGAAGAAGAACAATTAAGTACTGTATTAATTACTAGTAGACTAACGCTAGCAGGACCAGGTCGAGTTGATTAACTACTCTCTTCCGTACAATGTTCGAAAAGAAATTTTTTGACAGCATCCGCGCACGTACGCGCTGATGTAGAGAGGCTGGCCGGACTTGTGATGATAAAGTAAAGTAATTAGCAGGGTGGGTTGATTGTGATTCCAAGCCAGACACGTGATAGTAGACTAGGAAACGGAACAAACCGGCGTACGTGCGATCGACAAGATAAACTCGACGCACGTACACGTACGTCTGGAGGGAATACGTCAACATCAGGCAAATACGTATTTTGCATTATTTCCGGTGTACGTTGCGGGTGAAATACGTATCTTTCCCACGACGACCAATGGATCGGGGTAGCGATCGAGCTCAAACCTACCTAGAAACTCTTTAGAAAAGGCAAAGTCGTATCTGTTCCATCGAATCACATCACATGGATCCCTTCCCATCGAGCAGCCAGACTTATCGCGTGAGTTTAACGTACGTATGCATACATAGAACTGGGGACAGAAGTGGTAGTAGCTAGTATTACGATCGAGGATAGAATTTACATTTTTTTTCTTCTCTTCAGATTTGTACGCAAGTAGGAACACGTCTTTCTCTTGATCGATCAAGCCGGCCGGCTGACACGTCGTCTCCTTGGTTGGTCGCCTGCCACAGCACATGTCGTCCGGACACATGGCCTGCACAGCACAGTGCCAGTACACATGGACATGGATGCCCGCGCGTCGCCATCCGATTACGATCCAGCGGCGGCTAGCTCAGTAGCTAGCTAGGGCGTACTGTACGTACGTACGTACGTGGTGCGTGCATGTACGCACGCAGGAAAACGAACGATCGGCTGCGTGTGTGGTGGTGGGAGCCACAGCTGCTGAGCCGATCGTCGATCGACGTAGGCGTCGTACGTTGGGCCAAGTTGTTGGTTGTCTTCTTGCGAGCTACGCACGCACACACAGTGCTTGGATATTATTCCTGGGGTTTTGTAACGGACTGTGCTCATTATCTGAGCCAGCAGTGCAGTGCCCCACATCCTCGATCGTGCCTCTTCGTCTCGATCTGGCGCGCTCCGATGGCCGAGTTTCCGGCGCGTTCCGGCCCGGGTACTGTAGCCGGCCAGATCGGGAGAAGGACGTTCTCGGATGGAATGATATGATCACGGATTAAACCCGTACAGTACGTGGTCTGACGGGATGGCTGGACCGCCGCGCCGGCCAGGCCGGCCGGCGTTTGGCCGGAGCGGTGCGTGTGCATGCGACGGGCGGCGATCGATACGGGAGTTTGGCCGGTGCTGAGCTCAGGATGTCGGTCGACGACAGTTTGGAGGGAGGGGCGGATCAGGGCGTCGTGGGAACGGCCGGCCCGCCGCGCGCGTCTATGCATGTGGCCAGATGGATCGGCAACGTGGGCGTATTTCGCGTCAGATGTCCTAGGGGGAACGCGCGGATAAAAACTAAGCATTTTACTCTGAAAAAAACCCTCCGATCCAGTTTCGACAAAACAAAATGGAAACTGACAGCGACAAGAGGCAGCCGCCGTCGCGGCGTCATCTCGAGGACCAGGAATTTCAATTCAAGAGGGGTTAGTGCGGGAGTGATTGATGCGTTGAGTAAGTTAAAAAGCAGCCGCAAAGTCCTTTGGGCTCCAGCTTGCTACTTGCCGGCTTCAGTTTTTCTTGCTTACGATTTGACCAATTCAATGCAGGTAACAGAAAGCTCCGTGGTCGCTAAAGAAAAGTCAATTTCCCTCTGCACAAGCATATGGATATTACGACTTCTTTTTTTGAATTACTTTAGAAAATGATAATCATTAATCTGTGTCACACAAACTATCTAGGAGGGTAAACTGTCCCAGGATATGCTAGTTTAGGGTTCTCATGTTTATCTAAAACATATTTGAAGGCAGAAATGATCCATGGCAATAGTTTAGAGGTTGATTACCAATATGCTATGATCGCTTCAAAGGAAGGCTTCTGTTGGTTCTGAAAAAAATGGTTCGGAAGAAATGATGCGTGATGTCAGAGTATCGTCTCTAGTAGATTCCGGAAAAAACGCGAACCATATAAAAGTGTTTCGGGTATAGGTTTGTGGTATCACGTGGGATTGGGCGGAACCATATAATCATATAACCTGTTTTCAGGGTTTTAGCTCAAATTCATGATTTTGAACAAGATAAACATAATAAAACATCAATATAAATCAAATATAATAGTATTTGATCATCACACAATACGATAATGATCCAAATTACAATAATCATTTAAACCCAAATAATTAAACAAATAATGAATGGTACGGAAAAGAAAAAATGGTTCAAATCGCACATGACTAATAAGATCAAATGAATAAACGAGAGCCTACTTCCCATACAACCGCCACTGAAGCTGGGTGTGAGTGTTGATACGTCTTAGACGTATCTATAATTTTTGATGTTCCATGCTTGATTATATATCAGTGCTACATATTTTTATAATATTTTTATGTCATTTTGACATAATTTATGGAACTAACCTATTAACAAGATGCCTAGTGTCAGTTCCTGTTTTCTGTTGTCTTTTTGTTTCAGAAAAGTTGTTCGGAGAAGTTTCTCGGAATCAGCTGCAAATTTACAGGATTTATTTTTATGAGGAAACAAAGACGGAGCCAGGAAGGCACCTGCAGGGGGGATCCACAGGGGCTAGACCCCCCCCCCAGGCGCGGCCCACACGTTGGCCGCGCGTGGATCCCACCTGGTTGGCTCCTTCATCGACTCGAGCAGCCCTTTCATCTATAAATCATCTTCGTCCCGAAAACCCTAAGTACCCGATCATATTCTCCAGAAAACATCCGAGGCCGCCGCCGTCGCCAACCCTATATCGGGAGGGTTCTGCAGCTCTTCCCGGCACCCTGCCGGAGGGGGCGATCATCATCGGAGGCATCTACACCACCATGCCTGCCTCCGGAGTGATGCGTGAGTAGTCCACCAGGGGACTATGGGTACATGGCAGTAGCTAGATGGTTGTCTTTCCGCCTTGTACTCTATTGCTTAGATCTTTTGAGCTGCCTATCATGATCAAGATCATATTATCTGTAACTGCTACATGATGTGTTTGCTTAGATCCGATTAATTGTGGAAATCATTACTCTTGTTCATCTCTATGTTATGTTTTATCTATGATCTTGCATGCTCTCCGATGCTAGTGGATGCTTTGGCCAAGTAATTGTTAGTATTGTATGAGAGAGTATTTATGCTAGATAGTGGGTTCATGCCTTCTTGCGCAGAGTGCGACTAACAGAAACGCTCATGCCAATGAATGTGCTGTTGCCACTAGGAAGAAATTAGCGGTGTTATTTACATTGCTTACATTATGCACAATGCTTATTGCAATGATCTATTGCTTGCAACTTAATACTTCTGGCAGACATGCTGGATAGCGATCTCGGGGGTGGATTATTAGTCATAGATGCAGTTGGATAACATTCTATGTATTTTGATGTAACGCCCATATTAGATGAAACGGTGAAATGTATTGTTTTATGATAGTATTGTTATGCGCCCACAATTTTGTCAATTGCCTTGCTGTAATTTGTTTATCCATCATGCATATCTTCTGGAGAGACACCACTAGTTATCTGTGGACCCCGGTCCTATTTTCCGACACTGTTTACTACCGTTTTAATAGCTTTCCGTACTCATTTTCTCGCTGGTCATATTTCATTCTCATCATATTTTACACTTGCACATTTAATTCTTTGTGTTCAGCAAGCCAGAGAGATTGACAACCTCTATGTTTTTGGGGCAAAGTAGTTTGTTTGTGATTGTGTGCAGGTCCACGTCAATTATCGTAAACGGCGCCGTTGACACCTTGCCTTGCTAAGCCTTCTCCAAGTCCTACTGGATTCGATAACCTTGGTTTTGTAATCAAGGGAAAAGTGTTGCTACGCTGCATCATACCTTCCTCTTTTGTGTTCCCCAGCGAACGTGTGATCCACGCCATCAAGTGTCCTTGTCCTCGATCAGTGGTAGGTCTCAAGAAATTCTTTTGATCTTGTCCTTCCTGCTAGACTTGACACGGCTACAAACATTACCATAGAAAAACTCCAAATCTAAAACCTCTCATCCTCGAAGATCATGCTATGTAGAATGACACATGCCATCATGATATTTCGGAGGGGTTTTTTATATCCCAGAAGCTAGCAGGACCTAACAATTAATTGTAAGCCGAGTTTCCAACGCACCAAATACTCTCTCAATACCCTTTCGGCGTGCTTCTTGAGCTTGGGCTAAAACGGATTGTTTCTTGCCTTGATGAATTTGGATGGTCTTCACAAATGTTGACCACTGCGGATAGATATCGTCGGCTAGATAATACCCCACGGTATAGTCATGTCCTTTCACGGTGTAGTTGCAAGCAGGAGCATCGCCACTAGCATGCCTAGTAAAAAGATGTGATCTCTGCAGAACATTGATATCATTGAGAGAACCCGGCAAACCAAAAAAGCAATGCCACATCCACAAGTTCTCATAAGCCGCTTCTTCAAGCACAATAGTGGGATCACTAAATTGGCCTGTTGATACGTGTCAAACGTATCTATAATTTTCGATTGATCCATGCTAGTTTTGTGATGTTGTCACATGTTTTTAATACCATATTACATCATTTTTGTGCATTTTGTTGGACTAACCTATTGACAAGATGCCCAGTGCCAGTTCCCTGTTTTTATGCTGATTTTGTTGCAGAAAGCTACTTCTGGAAATATTCTCGGAATTGGACGAAAATTTACGGAGGTTTTTTATTGAGGAAATAAGGACCGGAGCCAGAAGGGTGACTCCGGGAGGGACCCACAGGCCAGGGGCGGGTCCCACCCGAGGGTCTAAGGGGGGCCGTGGCCGGGGGTGGTCCCTGCCCCTCGGAGACCCCCTCATGACGCTCTTTGGCATATAAATCATCCCCAACGAAAAAACCCTAACCCCCGAAGGATTTTCCCAAATATGATACAGAGCTCCGCCTCCATCGTCGACAAGTTTTGGGGGTTCAGAAGGTCATGTTCCGGCGCCCTGCCGGGACGGGGATCGACCGTCGGAGCCATCTCCATCAACACCGCTGCTTCCCTTGATGAGGAGGGAGTAGTCCCTCACCGAGATTGAGGCTTATACAAGTAGCTATGTGGTTATCTCTCTCTCCCATGATGTGATCCTCGTTGTGATCATGAGCTTTGTTAGCATAGTTGAATACATGATGTTTCCCTGCATGTAATGGATATGACTTTTCTCAAGTGGTGTCATCTAGTATAAGTTTAGGAGTCACCGTTGTGATCACGGTATCTCGGTGATAGTGTGGGTGCCGTGTGTGACTCAAATGATAAAAGCTTAGAGGGATCTTTATCATGAGTTTATTCTTTATTATTGTTGGATTGAATAGATCATGAGGTTTCTTGATGCTTATGTTATTGAATAAAGAGACTATTCAAGAAATAGGTTGTGGTGTTTGTTAGTACTATCTTTGGATGCGGATAGTGACAGCATGAAGTGTCCATAGATGTGGAATACGAACTTTAATGTGTGTTTTTCGTAGCCCTACGCAATTCTCGTTCTATTTGATCCACGAAAGAATGATCTCCGAGTAACGTCTACCATGCATGTGTTTTTGTGGGAACTATCATGTGTTTAATTATGTTAATGATGTTGAGAGTAGTCACTAGTGAAAGTATGAAGCCTAGGCCTTGTTTCCAAGCATTGATACACCGTTTTTAGTCACTTTTGTCACTTGTTTGCTTGCTGCCATTTTTATTACAGAATTACAAAATCACCTTTTACCATCCATATCACTTGCATTTTACTATCTCTTCGCCGAACTAGTGCACCTATACAATTAGCCATTGTATTAGGTGTGTTGGGGACACAAGATACTTCTTGTATCTTAATTGCAGGATTGCTTGAGAGAGGATACGTTCAACCTCTTCCTCCCGTGGATTCGATAAACCTTGGGTTACTCACTTAAGGGAAATTTGTCGTTGTCCTACAAACCTCTGCGCTTGGAGGACCAACAAGTCTACAAGAATAGAAGCGTGTAGTAGACATCACCGGTGTACTTCCCGTGCCAAGCCGCATGACAGTTCTTCCACCTACATGCATGCAATCCACAATAGCGGGATCACGATGAGTTCTATGCATTCGATAACGCCTACGAAAGAGATGATGAAGGTACGTACAAACCACGGTGAAGTAATCTTTCATGAGCATGGCATGGCCAAGAGCTCGGTTGTGTGGAATGCAAAGATGACCTACGGTTGGACGCTTTCTTTTAATTTCTTGTCGTCCTCTAGTTCTTGAACGACGTGCGGCAAGATGAGGTGCTCCGCACCATCGTCGAAGAGTAAATATTCTATGTCGGAATCATCCGACGATGAGGAGGAGTCCCAATATCGGAATCCATAGAAAAATCGACACCATTTGCTAACTATAGATCACCCAATATGTAAACTACAAGGCGGAAGAGAATTTACCGCTCGGTGGCGGCTGAGAGAGGTTGAACTCAGCGGCCCATTCTTCCACACCGACGGCCGGTACCAAATCGGCCAACTCGGGCGGCCCCTAATCCATGGGCCGGGGTGCGGGGCAGCTGTGACGGCAAATCCACGCCTCAATCACACCGAAAGGGGCCCGTTACGACCACTCCAAGGCCACGCACGGAGTTCCGCGATGGATCTATGGCGGCGGCTCTGGCCAAGATGGGAACGGACGGGAACGGCCACCCGCGGGCTCCGAAGCGGGTGGGAAAGAGACGGCAGACGGAGGGGGCTATTCGACGGCGTAGCCGGGAATGGCTCGAATCGACGGCGGGATGCGGCGGCGGCGGCAGAATGGAGGGTGTGGGCTGAAACTTCAGGGGGGCCAAAAATTTAAAGTGATTGGGGAACCTTTTTTTTAGGGAAAAGTGATTGGGGAGACTGGAAAGCCGCGAAAACGGAACATATGAGATGGTTTGGGTTTTATTTCGGGGGCGCAATAAAAAAATTCAGGGCAGGTCGATTTTAGGTAATCTGCGCGGGTCATTTTTTTTTAGAAAAACCTAAAAACTACTGTTATTATAAACACCGGGCCTTTTCCGGGATCTGATATATGGTGCTCTTAATCCTGAAATGTGGTGACTAGCTAAACGCTAGGCAAGTAGGCAGAACCACATAAGCATCCAATCAGTAACTGGTTTGACAATGAGCTGAGCTTCAGGACAAGTCTGTTTGCCACTAGATGTATTATACTATGATTTTGGCGCCGCTAACAAGTATGTTTTCACACTGGAAGACCTTGCCTATTCGTTCCTCGTCCACTAATGGCTGCTTGGTTACAGATGACGATAGTACCATCGACCTGCAGGAGTATTTAAAATGTTTTTGACAAATGAGGCTGCAAATCAGAGTCAATGCAGGCAGACACCTAGGCAAATGATCATACGTGCGTGTGAAACTACAACTGGCAAAGAGCTGCGATTGGCAAGTTTCATCCAAATATTAGTACTCGATCACCAGCAGTACACACCTTGATTTGGGACGGATCATTAGCCCGGTCAAATGATGCCGCCATCACAGTCGGAATAAGACATAGTGCATCCCTTATTTTTTTCACTGGAAGAATACAACACGCGCGCATCTTTCTTGTCACCAACAGGGCATGAACAAAAATTCAGACAGATCAACAGAACGCTCTCTGACTTGACAGTTAACAAGTACGGACTACCTATTATGTAAAAAAAGAAAAGTATCTCCAGAACTCTTCAAGATATTAAATTCTGAAGCCCTGCATTGCTAGAGGCCATGGTTGATGCAAGGACAGAGCCCAGAGATTTCCATGATCCGCTTGATGGACGTTTCCAAAATAGTATACTGGCTCTCTTCTGAATAGCGAGTGTGTAGTGTACCATGATATGACAAATCAAATTCCCTGTCTGAAAGTCCACTGTGTGTGAGCTGAAGTGGCCCGCCAGTAGTTTTCCCGATATAAACAATTCGTAGACACATCATTCTCCGCCAGTGTGGCTTTGGAAAACCTTGATCAAGCAAGAGCATTTTGATGCTTTGATTATCTGACAGCAGTGTAACTGACAGCGACCGTTACCTACGCGGGAGACCGGCTCGATGGCTCGTTTCTGAAAGACAGGGACCCTGAAATTCTGTAGATCAATCTCAGGATTTGCAGTCACATGATCGATCTAGGAAGACATTTATTGTGAGAAATCTATTGGAACGCGAACAGTATCGGTGATTCTTCAGCGAAAGAACAGAGGACGCAGACTGCCGCAAAAACCTGAAGCTGTCTGAAAGAAGCCGGGCACCTTCTTATTGCGGTTCTATCTTGAAACCCCATTATACATGTCTGCTTAATTGATGTGGCGTTCGTGCGCCGATGAAAACAAGGCATTTATTGGTGGAAAGCCGGTTGCAGGTTAAGCTAATCCTGTGCTGATGTGAGAGGTCACATCTCTTATTTCTCTGAAGCATGATTTATTTCTTCTTAATCTGAAAAAAGAATTTATTTCTTTTTGGCGCATATCGAGGTCATCTGCGAGCTGCTTAATTCGTCAAACGAAGAACGCAAGATCCCACTAGGTTCCTGCTATGATTGGAAGACTTTATGCACCCGTGCAACAATATACAACAGTATAATCTGGCACAGCAGTCATTACCATTTGCAGCCTATCACCTATGTGTGAAAAGTTATTGGTGCTAGCCTTTTAGGTATACTACTTAATTAGAAACGCTGAGCCCATCACTTTGGGAGAAGTATATTGTTGATCTTTATCAAACATGACCGGATCAGAATTTTCTTGCCAAGAAGCTGTGGATAGCAGAGCCAGATAGTACCTCAGATTGCAGACAGTATATGTGATATGATAACAGATGAGGCGGCTATGTTGGTAAGTGTTCAGGGAACATGTCCATTTTCTCCTCCTGAGTCCTGACGAGAAAATATCTAGTGATACAAACACTTAGGTGCTACAATGCTCAAACCAATTTTAAAAGTTTCAAAAAAATCTACCAAAAAATGTGTGTATTGACACGATATGTTTAAACTACCTCCAAAAATTTCAGCCACAAAATGAAAATGAACATTGAGAAACAAAAAAGACAAATCTGCTATGAATAGTGACATTTCTTACTTTTGTCTTTTTGTGACACCGGTGGCACTATTCATAGCAGATTTGTCTTTTTTGTTTCTCAATGTTCATTTTCATTTTGTGGCTGAAATTTTTGGAGGTAGTTTAAACACATCGTGTCAACACACACATTTTTTGGTAGATTTTTTTGAAACTTTTAAAATTGGTTTTTTCAAACGGATGCATTGTAGCACCTAAGTGCTTGTATCACTGGATATTCTCTCGAGTCCTGACCTATAGATGTTCGGTGTTTCTACTGCGTGCTATTTTGCTCCTTAGTCTCCTCTGACCCCGCCGAGCTGCATGCATCATGTCTAGGGTTCAGAAATCAGAACCAGACTCTCACGCAAACTGGTGCTGCCGATGGCTTTGAAGAGAACACGAACTTGGAGTCTGAATAACCAAATCGACGTTGGCGCGCGCGACAGCTGGCCAGCGGCAGATGATTGCATGGGAGTTGGTTGATCTGTCTGAACTGAGCTCGGAGACAGAGAGAGAGGTCTGTCATGGTCCATGAAAGGACCCCTAGCGATGAACAGCTGCAGGCGTGTCAATTTCGCCGCAATAGGGGCGGCTTAGGTGGGTAACCTGCAGGGAATTGACTCGTCTAGGGTGGCGCGGTGTCGAAACGCTATGCGCATAGTTGGGCGGAAATATCTAAATTTGTAGTGCTATTTTTTCGTAGTTTCGTTCAGGAAATTTGGCGGCTAATGATCGTAAATCCTCAAAGAAAAGAATGTGTGTACCGCTTTCTGATTATAAAGGAAGGTGTATGTCCCCCTCATTTTCAGGAAAATCACTTGCATTCGGTACGAACTATTTGTTTGGGAGTGTGAAAAAAGAAGTGGAAAAGGTCCTTATTTCAGACTAACTATTATGTTTATTGGATTCAATTCAATTTATGGATTCAGAAATTCAAATAACTGATTTTGAAGACAAATCAAAATAAGTGATTGTGACTCAGCCAAGAAGAATGTTGATAACCGTCTAGTAAAGACATATTCATTGGAAACCGCAAACGGAACTCGGGCTCCTTGGCGGCCGTTTTTTTGACATTTCGAAATAAGCATTTATAAGTTTCAAAAAATCCAGAACAAAAATCCTATGTGTAGATAATGTTGCTCTCTATCAGTGTGCAAAATATCATTTCAAAATTCATTGTATTATAGGCTATGTAAAAATGACAAATCCGACAATTTTTTAAATTTTCGAAGTGTGTATTGTTCACGGTCCCATATGCACACAATTGTCATTTTTTTCAGCCTAAAACAACCAATTTTGGAATTTATTCATGCTAGTAGAGCTCATCATTATGTAAAACTAGGATTTTTCTCCCTTTTTTTTTGAAACTTTCAAATGTCATTTTCTAATTTTTTTTTAAAAATGAGCTCCGTGGAGCTCGGGAGACATTTGTCCACTCTGCATATTCATCCCTTTTATAGTTCCACGAATTTTCATGACGACTGAACTACATCAAATTTCTTCCAAAATTATTATCTTTAAGAAAAATGTTAAAAGCTATAAGTTAAAAAAAACTGAGGAAAGAACCCCAACTATTGATAAGACAGTTGCCAAAATGACTCATGGTACATGATTTTTTCACAAACCTCAAACTATTGGTGTAATACGTTGCAGATTGATCCAAATCACGTATTAAATCGACTAACAACAATTTTGGCCACTACGGCCTGCGACAAAGAGATTACGTGAAAGTTGTACGTCTAGATTAATCAATACATTGGTTTAATTACTAGAATTGCGTCAAAAAAGAAATCAGACCTTTATTTGCTAAATCTAATAAATGGCAAACTATATTTTATACGGGTGGTAAAAGATGCTTCAAATTTTCCCGATTAATTAGTGTCCATTGTTTTAAATACTAAAATTTTCCTAGAATTTTTTAATTTTAAATTTTGACCAAATTTTGGTGGTGTCTACTACATATGAACAGATTTTTAAACGGATTGTAAATAATATCATAAATTTCTCAGATTAATTATTATCCATTTAAATTATAGAATTATTTTTTATTTTTAATTTTTTTAAAAGTTAACCAAATTTTGGCATGTAATAAAATATGACCAAACTTTAAAGCCCCCCGAGTTTTAAAAGTTAAGCAAATTTTGGCATGTAACATTTTCTTATTTATTGGAATATTACTATTTTTTGAAAATTTAAAAATTTGCCCCAAACTTGGCCAAACAAAATACGGCAAAAAATATGAGTTGGATGACACGTTGGACAGGTACACTATCGAGCAAGCCCCCACTTGTCAGAATTGTTATTAATCAAGGTTGTCTACTCCCCGTATTCTTGAAAGTAAGGCCTATAAGGTTTTTCAAAAATTCAAAAAATGTAAACTTTCACTAAAGTTTTAGATAAGTATTAATAACAATGATACTATATATTGATATCGTAGACAAAATGTATTTTATGATGTATCTAACGGTATTTATTTGGTATTAGTAGAACGACCAAATTATTAATATAATGATGATGTTAACTGCCTAGAATTATAGTACTATGGAAAATATATAATGTAAATATTGCAATAATGGACGCATTATTATCTTCCTAGAGTGATAGTGTATTACGGCACCTCGTTGGTTGGAACAAGATTCTAGATTTTTTATAAACAATACCTAATGAAACCCAGAAGATATCATGGAATGTTAAACATTTTAACATAAATCTAAGATGCACAATAAATTATATTTAATGAATGACTTCGTCTTCTTGAAAGTTGTGATAGACGAAATGCAAAAATTCAATTTGATTAAACTATGATTATTTTCTTCTTTCAAATTGTATGCAATAAATTCATACGAAAATTTGGTAGTCCCCACAGTCCCACAATTCAAAGAAACTCTGTAGGTTTTTTATAACAGATAAATCACTAAAAATATGTATGAAATTTCTTTGAATCAGAGATACCCTTCATATGTCCTGATTCATTATTCAATGTTTGTTTCAAATGTGAAAATGTAGAAAATGATGACCATTGTTTCCTAGAGTCCTATCCATCAGAGTGTCAAATGAGAGGTCGAGATTATTACCATGTAGCCCATCCTCATTTTGTGCATGGTATATATACTAGAAAATGGGGTTGGTGGCAGTGGAGTTCTGGCGCAATTGTAGAGTTAGAGACAGAGCCTAGAGGTGAATGGAAAAAGGGTGGTCAACTCGGCATAAGAATATATAGAACAGGTCTAGC
>QRDG01000157.1:616888-825651 GCA_012064385.1 Puccinellia tenuiflora | reverse complement strand
ACAAGATAAGTTCATAAGAAACAGATCATAAGACAACTTTGAATTAAGATCCTACAAATAAGTAAATAAATGAAGTGGGAGTATGATGCTAGTGTCATGCAATGTGGGGGAATTTTATTTTTTGCCCCTATTTACTTTGCCACTTATCTTTTGCCCTCTTTTACTTGGTCATTTATTTTTTGCCCCTGTTTACTTTGCTACTTGATGATTTTCCCCTGCTGATACGGGCCTACCGCACAAAGACCAACATGCCCTCCCGTGTCGGACATTGCTCAGATGGCATTGCAAAGAAACTTGTCGTGTTCGTCGGCCCTGCGTGCCAGTACCTCCACTCGACAATCCCACGGTGGTACGTCGCGCCGGATCCCCAAGTGGTGCCGCTCTCGCGCCTCACCGCCAGCCTCCTCGATGGGACCAGCAGCATCTGCCTCGAGGAGCTACAGCTAGCGTGGGAGGCCGACCCGACCTGCGTTGACGACCGAGAACAACTTCTTCCGCAACTTGTCCGGCCAGGACGCCCGCGGCGAGCGGCGGTGCCGGCGGCAAGGCCCTAGGCGAGCTAGATTTCTTGGACGAGAAGGGGAATGGCGAGCTAGCGTTCGGGCGCGTGCCACACGGCGAGCGGCAGCGCCGGCGGAAACGCCCTAGGCGAGCCAGAGGTGCAGCCGTGTGCAGGGAAGTGCAGCGGCGAGCGGCGGCTCCGGCGGCAACGCCTAAGGCGAGCAAGAGATGCAGCCGTGTGTAGGGAGGTGCAACGACGAGCGGCGGCGCCGGCTCCAACGCCATAGGCGAGCGTGAGGTGCATCCACGAGCGGCGCTGGCGGCAAGTCCCTACGCGAGCTAGAGGTGCAGTGGCGAGCCGCGACGCCGACGGCAACGCCCTATGCGAGCTAGACTTCTTCGGCGAGAAGGGGAACAACGAGATATTTACTCGCTTTGATTTGGGTCGGGTGTAGTCAGGGGTAGAATTGCCCTGCAGACTTTTCCTTTAATCCTCAAAATAATTCAGATGATACAAAATGGCAAATCATCAATTGGAGTTAATTGCAAAAAAACCACCACATTTGGGGCGACTATTTCAAAAAACCACCCCTATTCAGATTTTTCGCAAATCGGTTTTGGGGCAGCTAGTTTTAAATAGCAACCGGTCTATTCTAAACTGGTTTGTTAGCTAACTTAACCGCACTACTGACAATGGGGCCCACTGTCAGTGATGACGTGGCACATAATTGACACACTGTTGACTCAGTCTTTGACTTATGTGTGGGGCCCACTTGTAATCATCTTGACCCAAACTTTTTCTCATGGACATTTTATCGAGCACCTAGTGTCCGCCGACGGGCTCGTCCGTTCAGGCCATCCCTGGAGGCCGTCCGCGGCCCACACCTCGCCGCTGGTGCTTACGCATTGCCGCCTCCGTTCACGCCGTTCCGGAGTAGCGCCTAGCTCGGTGGGGGCGTGTGCCGCCGCCCTTGCTTGCGTCGCCGCGAGCGTGCTCGCCGGCCGTGCCGGGCCGGGCCGCGCCGTCCTCCGCGTGCCGGGCCATGTCGCCGTCTACGTGCCTCGCCGCCGTCATGCGCGCCGGTCCGCGCCGTCGTCCGCACCGGTCGCCGTAATGCGTGTCGGGCCGCGCCTTCGGCGGCGCCGTTCCTGGCAAGGCCGACGTTGAGTGCCCCGGCGATGGCATTGCAACGAGGTTAGGGAGCAGCTTCTCGGCGACTGTGAGCACCCAGGCGTCGGCGGCGGCGTTCTCGGCACGCACGACGAGCAAGTCCCGTTAGCGTGGCGTGTTCTCCATGGCCGTAACTTGCCCGCGCCCGCGCCCGCCGTTGGCCGGAGCTCCTCTAGGGAGCTCTCCCGTGCCCACGTCTAGCCGGAGTTCTTGTGCCTGCGCCCGACCACCAGCACAAGCCTCTCCCGAGCCCGCGCCTGACCAGCAGCATGCGCGTGCACACACAGTGAGCACGGCGACGCGCGTGGCGAGCAGGCGTGCGCTCGGTGTCGCACAGGCGGGCAGGCGTGCCTATGCGAGCCGGCGAGCACAGCAACGTAGCGACGCGCTTGGCGAACAGGCAGGCGCACGCGGCCGTCGGCAACCTAGCTGGAGCGCTCTACCGTGTGGCCGGCCGTGGGGATTCGGTCAACGTGAGCAGTGAAGGAAAAAAAAGGAAATCACTGTTTCCCATCGCCACGTCACCCCTGAAGCGGGTCCCATCCGTCATAACACAGCTTAAGGCAGCTAACCGACCAAGTTCAGTGCTATCTGAAACAAGCTTTCCCAAAACCTGTCCCAAAACCGGTGGTGATTTGCAAAAAATCTGAATAGTGATGGTTTTTTAAGTAGTTGTCTCAAATGTGGTGGTTTTTTACAATTTACTCTCATCAATTGGCAATGTAAACAGGGGCAAAAAGTAAAGCACAAAGTAAAAGAGGGCAAAAGATAGAGTAGCAAAGTAAACAAAGGCAAAAAATAAATTTCCACTGCAATGTGAAGGTAGTAACTAAATTAGTATTATGCACTATGATACTAGATCACGATACTACGCAATGTGAGAGAGGCCTAAGGAACTTTACTAATAAAACCCGTAATTTACCGAGAAGCAAGCGCGCACACTGGTCTTTCCCCTTGGCCATGGACAAAATTATCGGCAACAAAAAAAAAATCACGGGTTCATTAATCCGTATTTTCAAAATCAACATCATTCACCGTTCAAAAACCAGGGTACGAGTTTGCCCAATATATCAGGAACAACATTCCGAAGCCCTTTGTGCAGATAGATAACTGGCTTTGGAGCTCGTGCGAATATTCCCCGGAAACGAAGCTTGTGGGTGGTGGAGCAGGGCAGGAGGCGGACGAGATTCGAGCGAGAGAGAGAGGGACGGTTGGGGGTTGGAGCAGCAGACAGAGGAGGGTTCCTGACCTGGCAGATGTCGCACTTGGGCGGCGCGCTGGCGGCGTGGGGCGCGGCGTCGGGCAGGAGCGGCACGCGCTGGTGCTTGCCGGCGAGCCTGTTGGCGGCGTGGACCTCCTCGTCGCAGGCGGCGCAGAGCGCGGCCTCGTCGGCGCAGCAGAGCACCCGCGCCTCCGCCGCCCCGCACGCGTTGCACTGGATCTTCATCGCTCGCGCGTTGGCTAGGGTTCTGCACGCTTTCTCCCCCTTGACTATGTTCTCTCTCTGCCTCGGGAAAGGGGAAGGTGGGAGTGGGAGGGAGGGAGGAAGACGACGGGAGGAGGAGGTGGGAGCCGGGAGGATACGGCCGGTGATGCGATTGGGGATCGGGCTCGCTTTAGCTTTTTTTAACCGGGTGGTGATTAGTTGGTGGGTCTTGTTTAATTAGTGGTGGTGTGGCTCGCTCTCGGTGGCGGGCGGGTGTGGCCGTGTGGTTGGTTAGCTTGCGAAGCGAATATGCGTCTACAGTAGTACTCCTACTTGGCTGGTTTGAGATGTGAGCGACTAGTGTCAAAAAGGCGGCAGGAACTAGCGCAGAGAGAGATAGAGAGGGCGTGGGAGTCGCCGGGACGGGATGAGCGGAGAAGGACGCGTGGGCGGCTGACTCGCCGGACGATGTCGGCACTGCGCCGCCGTGGACACGAGACCGCTCCTTCGGTTTAGAGCAACTCCAGCCGTTGGAGCCTCGGGACAAACGCCAGATGAAAAAGACATGTCCTTGGGGCAAAACGTCACTCCCGGATGAAATAAGGATGTGTTCAGTTTCCAGAACGGACCGGAATGGAATGGAACGGTTACAGTGCAGAGCTCATTCTTGTGTTCGGTTTTTTAGGTGAAATGGAACGCACCCGTTCCTCGGAACGGCATATTCTGTGTAGATGCGGAATCCATCCGTCCGGCCGATTCGGTCGGACCGAATGGAATGGGTGGCTGTCATGCGCTAATTTAATCAAGTTTAGGTATATTAATCAAGTTTAGGTATGATTAATCAAGTTTATGAATAATTAATCGAGTTAGTATAATTAATCAAGTTTAGGAATAATTAATCGATATTAGGAATAATTCCATTCTCACCCCATTCCAAAACCGAACATAAGAATGGAACGGTTCCGTCACAGTTTTTTTGTCTAACCGAACACAAGAATGGAACGGTTCCGTTCCGCTAGAATGGAATGGTTTCATTCCATTTCTTCCAATTCCGAAACCGAACACACCCTAAGAGAGCATGTTTCCAGCCGCACCCCCACCCCATGATGCATACGAAGCTCCACGTGTCCTGCGTCTTCGACCACAGCGATCACCAGAGCGGCGGCGGTCGGCGACGCACACAGGCAAGATGCCACAGAGCTCGGGGAAGGTCGAGGAGATGTCCATCCGGCGGAGAGGCGCGATGGGCGGCGGAGAGACGCGGCGGGCGGCGCGACGAGCAGAGCGTGGTCTCCTTTGTTGGGGTTGCTGGCTGCACATGGGTGGGCCAGGAGAGAGGGACGCGTGGCGAGAAAGGAGTGGACATCGCTTCATCCGGCGCCCCCAGCAGAAACCCAGTGAGTTGGGTTCGTCGTGGGTATGCCGGCGACATTTTGGTTGCTGGGAGGCTATGGGGGCACGGTTGGAACGATTTTTTTCTTTTTTGAGTTGTCGGCGGACAAAAAGCGCTCCCGGGGGGCCTCTCGGGGGCTGGCTGGAGATGCTCTTAGGGGCCGAATCAAGTACGGAATGCGGAGTTTTTTCTCTTAGCCCCGTAGCTCATATTTAAAAAAAATTGAAACCATAATTTAAAGTTTCAAAAAAAATATGAAAACAAATTCTTTTTTCTCGGATGAAAGGAACTTATATCAACTCATGGAGGTATTCAGTCATCAGCCATGGCTTTAAACACTTTCATTGAAAAGTTACTAAGAACAAGTACAATGAGGTCACGTAAACAGATTTTAAGAATTTAATAATTTATTTATAGTTAGTTAGATGAGAGAAAAGAATAAAAAAGAAGCAGCATGTGCTTCTAGACAGCTTTTGAGAGGTAAAGTGGGCCACGTATTGATACAATAGTACTGTCTATAGCTAACTTACCTATACCTATCTATACCTAGGATACCTAGGATCGTGGCGGGACCTGGATTCCGCCGCCATTTCGAAGATCATGGTACTATGTCGTCGTCGGGCCTAGGAAGGGAGAGATTGACTCAACCACGCGTCATGCTGCTGCCGCCTGCTTCTGGACGCGGCGGCTTGCGTGCGAGCCCTGCCTGCGCCACACGACGTCCCTCCTAGCATATTGTCGTCGCTATGGGCGACGAGGATGGGTAGACTCGCGATGATGCACATGGCGCCTTCATGCTTAAGGATGTGTTCGGTTCTGGAATATAGTGGAATGGAACGGAACCGACTCATTCCTAGAGGCCATTCCAGCGTTCGGTTGCAGAATGGATCAGAACCGACTCATTCCACGAAAGAGAATATACCTCCCAGATGCGGAAGCAACTCGTCCGGCCGATTCGGTCGAATCTGGAGGAACGGGCCACTAACCATCGCGGAAAACTCCCCTCGCCTGCAAAAAAAAAATACTAATCCTATCCTATCCCGACGCGGCCTTCTCTCCCTCCTCTCTCGCGTGACCGGCGGCACATCCCTCCTCTTCCCTCCCGACGGCGTTCCCTCCTCTCTCGCGCGACCGGCAGCAGAGTGGGCCGGCGGTGCAGGCGGGCGAGGTCGAGGCGGCGGCTCCCGGCGGCCAGGCACGCGCGGCGGCCAGGTCACGAGCTCGCGCGGGGGTGGCGGTGCAGCGGGAGGGTCGAGGCAGCGGCTCCCGCGGGCGGCTCCCGGCGGCGAGGCACGCGCGGCGGCCAGGTCACAAGCTCGCGCGGGGTGGCGGCCAGACGCGCGGGGGGCGCCGGCCAGCATGCCCAGCGGCGGCGGCGCGACCCAGCACGCCCGGGAGGTGGCGGCGGCGTCCAGGGCGCGAGACAGGTCGCGACGGCGTCGCCCAAGCAGTGCTCCGCCCGACGGCGGCGGCGGCGGGAGCTCGGCGGCGGCGGCTGGGCTAGGCTCGGCACGAGCACGAGCAGGCCACTCCGATTTTGCGATTCTTTCTGATTTTAGCCTCTGTGTACTCTGATTTTGAGAAGATCTGTGCTTGCTAGCAAATATTTTGAGCCAACATAGTCTCTTAATTACAATTTTGAGACAAAAGTTTAAGCTTAAGCTGAAATTATTGATTTTTTAAGCGTGATTATGCCTATTCCGTTCCGCTCCCAATTCCTCCAACCGAACAAAAAACGGAACCATCCCGTTCCTCGTTCTTATCTGAACCGAACACGGGGTCGGAATCGTCCCATGACCTCGGAATGGAACCATTCCGTTCCGTCCCCTCTGGTTCCAGAACTGAACACATCCTAAGTGGCCACCCCATCATGGGTAGACTCGCGACGTCCCTCCTAGCATATTGCCGTCGCTATGGGCGACGAGGATGGTAGTAGACTCGCGATGATGGGTCCGCCTTATTGCTGTTCACCAAGGTTTGATGGGAGGATCTTGGCGTTTGTGTTTGCAGAAGATTGTATTGATTCGGGAGGTTCCATCTCACATACTCAAGTCGAGCCGGGATTTTGTGAAGTTCCTGAGTTTACTCGCAGCGGATTGGAAGATGGATACGTGTCAGATGATCGGTGTTTTTCAGCAGGTTTCATGGCGAGAGGGGACATTCACACTGAATGAATTCGTTCTTGGCGGTCTCAGTTTTCCGGGGTGAAAACCCTCAGATGAACCTTCGTAGTTGTACTAACAATGACGACTTCCTAGTCGTTACCTTGTTGAAGGCATTGTTTGGAGAATTGACCTGGTGTTTGTACACTATTACCTTCCTGAAGGCGTCGTTTTGAAGGAACTTTTTTGAAATCTCGGTGTTGTCACCACAGTGGTGCTCGTGCTGCTATGAGCTCCTGATTATCTAGACATGGTTTTTTTTCTTTCTCTTCCTCTTTTCTTTTACACTGTGTTTGGATGTTGGAAATGAGCTCGGAATTGCCGATTCGGAATTGGCAGACCGAATTCCACCGTTTGGGGTGGTATCGGCATTGAACCTTGGAAACATGGTCGAATTCCAAGTTGACGCCCCGTGCACGTCCGCCCCACTCTCACCAATTCGGAGCCTCCCACCTCGGAATCACTAGGAATTGTCCGTCCCGCTCGTACCGCTTCGTCTCGCTCAGGAAACAAGCCGCGACTCTTCTCGTCTCGCTCGAGCCACCGACCTGGAGGAGAAACTGGCGGCGGTGGCACCGGTAAGTCTCCCGCCCTCCTCTCTCTCCCCCATTCCCGACCATTCTCTCCCTCCCCATCCCCGTCCATCGCTCGTCTCTCTCCAGTCCCTGTGCCCCCTTCGTGAGCCGCTCGAACCCTAGATCGAGAATTCATGGCGGTAGGGGAATGATGGCGGCAAGAGGTGAAGGACAACGGGAGTGTGCCGTCGGTCTCGCCTCGGTCCACCCCAAGCCATGCTCTTCCATGGCACTCCCCTAGCCGAGCTCATCCCTGTCATCTTCTTCTCTGTCTCTCCCCTCCCGATGCAGTTCATTGGACCCGAAAATTAGTGGTGCCTAAACGTGTCATTTTTTTGGTATGTGCAGGTTGCAGGAGAATTTAGGAACCTGGGCTCGAATTTCTGTGTTGCCAAGGAGAATTTAGGAACCTGGACTCGAATTTCTGGAATGTGCTTAAATTAGTGGTGCCTAAAGTTGTTGTTGTGACCTTATTCGCAATATTGCAATATTATTATATGTGAAAAAATATAAACATTCAAATATACACATATATTATTTCTATGTTATCAAAACTTAGCAAAACATTCAATTTCATGGTTTGTACATCCAAACAGGAATTGTAATTGGTTGGTACTTTCTGATTCCAACAAAGAATACTGTGAACATCCAAACACCAGAATTGGAATTGGGGGTCATTTCTTTTCCATCTTGGATTTGGAATTCCGGTCCAATTCAATTCCAAGCCATTTTTTCCAACATCCAAACACAGCCTTAGACTGTGTGCATCCTTAATGTCTAGATGATCTGGACATTATGTTGTTCAGAGGCTGGATGTAATTGGTATCATCTTGATATTAATATAGGGTTTGCCTATGTCTCAGTTGACTGAGAATTTCTTAAGTCTCAATCACCTAGAAAAGTGCAACTGCAGTTTAAAAAAAAAGTGCAACTCGAATGAGACATTTCTCACAGAAAAGTGCAACTCATGCATATTTTTGTGGATGACTGAGACATAAGAAAAAAACAGGCGTCTGAGAATTTCTTAAGTCTAAATCACCTCAGAAAAAGTGCAACTGCAGTTCAAAAAAAAGTGCAACTAGAACGAATTGCACTTTTCTGGCAGAAAAGTGCAATTGCACATTCTGGGAGAAATGTGCAACTCATGCATATTTTTGTGGGTGACTGAGACATAAGAAAAAATCAAGCGTCTGAGAATTAGCAAATCCGATTAATATATTCCCCTCCTTATCCTTATCGGGAAAAAAAAACCTAGGATAGTGGCTAACCTTGTTTTTTTTCTCGGATTATTTTAACCAATCTAGTTGGACATGTTTGCACATGCAGGACGGGCAGTGTTATTAGCTCAAATAAGGCATTAAGTCAAGCCAAGGCCTAACATTTCTCTCCACTTGCAGGAACAAATATTTCTTGCCCACAAGAAAGGTCAATATTTCGGTGATTTTGGACCGAATTATCAGCATCAATCACATCCAGTGCTGACCGCCAAAGTTCTCAGGCGTTAAATCCAAGATCATGTTTTTTTTCCTTTGAAATATGAAGGATAGGAATCAATTCCTACATAGGAATAGGAATCCATTCCTTTGAATCAAACAAGCCCTAATAAGGTAACTGACATAGGTATCGTGACCGAGCAAGCACGTCGTAAAATGCAATCATCTTCAATAAAACAGCAGAACCCACAAGTTATCATGACCAGGCAAATGTACATTACTCAGTGAAAAGGCAGCTGAGTTTGATACGAGACACGATGCCGTAACATAAAACCCCAAGTAAATCTTCTTTTTTTCCCGACATGACAGCAACCAACAAACCCAAGCTAATTATTCACTGCATATATCATGCGGTACGCCAAGCAGATGCAAAGCCCATAGGTTACACCCAACCAAACGAGGAGCAAACTTAGTCCCAGATGACCAAAATAAGCATGTCAGGGCTTAGAAACCCTGCTCGATCAGGTAGTCGCCAAGCCTCTCCACGATCATGTTGCACTGGCCAGGAGTCATGGGCTCATCGTAGATACCAAAAATCAAGGCCATGCCGGTCTTCTTGATAGTAATGCCACCGGTGCCCTATAAGAAATATGGAAACAAGTAAGAACACAGCTGTTTCTTTTATGTGAAAGAAGGAAAGCAATGAATGAAATCAACTTTCCATACAAGAAATAACTTCATACAGATTTGTGCAGCTTAAATGGAATGCATTTTATGCAAATAATGACAAGCAACTTCTCCTTACAGGGAATATCAGCAATTAAGTATCACTACCACTATACAATAAAGACTGGATACACGCACTAATAACCATCTATCAGCTGAACCACTAACAACGACAGGTTTATTGTCTCGTTAGTGTCTGCAACTACAATTTGCCCACAGCTAAGAGCAAGCACAAGTGCTTTAGTGAGTCTACACAATACTAGCACAGAAAATGTGTGTTTAACAGATATAAGGCTTCCATATGCTATAGTGTCACAATTGTATCAACTAGAATGAGTTATCTCAGTTGTTCATAATGGATAATGTCTGAGTCATCCATCTGATTAACATGCTGGCATTAAAGAGGCATAGCTCCATCACTAAGGTTTAAACTAGGGGGCAGTCCCAGCTTTACATATTCATACAATTCAGTTTGTTTGGCAAAACTAACATGAGTGTTAAATAGAAGTCACAAATCATTGATGGGCAGTTACTTTCAAAGAAAATGTACCTTCTTTCCTCGGATGACAACTGTAGGTTCACCTTGGATGACCATGTATTTTGTGCTTCCAAGGAAAAGACCAGTTGGTGCAAGAGTTCCAGGTTCTTCGAAGTCTTTAATGATGCCATTAATCTCTTCAGGCTTGAACTGCAGCATCCACAAGCAGAAAACAAGGGAAAGCTCAGATACCACAGGCAAAATAAAATATAAGTCATACTAAACACATTGTGCAGATATAAACGTGAAGAACTTGTGATACTCTCAACACATACTACAGCAGGCTTTCATTGTAAAATTCAGGATTCTGCTGAAACAAGGATAGCTATTAGCAGCGCCATTCAACAACAGGGTACAGCGTGATTAAACAACCCGTCAAAGTGAACCTAAGCTAAAGAAGACAATTTCTAACACCATATTTTGCCGGTTAGGCACTTAGAGGACAGTCAAACAATATGATGCGCACCTATGCAACACTAATAGCCAAATTCACAGCCAAAAGGTATACACGATTCCCTAAATCAATGAACATCGGAGCATTTCTCGTCCAGCAAGAGCAAAATCCCCATGCACTGTAACGCCATCAACACTATGCCATTACGATAAGCAGACTTCTTCATCGCGACAACATGATTTGGTGAACCTTAAGCAGCTGTTCCACCTATGAGGGCTACATGAAACCCAACACTACGTACTTGCGTCACAGGACTTGCTCAATTCATGATACTAACAAAATTTCGGCAAACTAATCCGGTCGGAAGTTCAATAGGATCACACGGCCAGAGCGACGAATCTGATCCACCAGCGATTCCACCGTCTACACATCGTTCAGTTTACAGCAAACCTCCTATGATTCACGGCAATACACACCTCCCACCATACGAATCATACAGGCAGCGCAAGCAACTATCCAAACGAGCCCCCGGTAATTCTGAACAAAAAACAACGAACCCCCAGTTGCACCAGCCATGGAAACGGCACCAGGCACCACCTCCTCGGAGGCTACGAGATCCGCTCTCGCGTCGGCCGAGATCCGGATCTCAGCTCGCCCGATCCGAGCGCGCGGAGCAGACCGCGCACGGATCTAGCGACGCACGAGCGGGTCAACCAAAGGAGAAGGAAACAGGGTAGACCAGCGGGGAGACGGCCTGACCTGGGGAAAGGTGGGGGACTGCGCCCAGACGCTGCCGTCGTGGCCGATGATGGCGGCGGCGGTGAGGTGCTGGCCCTCCATCTCGCACATCAGGTGGTCGTCGACGTACGCCTGCCACGACATCTTGGATCGTCCTCCCCCTTCTCCGGCGGCGACTTCTCTCGGCTGCTGGCTGGCTGGCTGCTGCTGCTTGAATCGCACGCGGTCTCGGCTGATGCTTGATTGGACCTGGTTGCCTTGACGGCTGGCCGGGCTGGGGTGGGGAATATATCGGTTGCGTTTGCGTGTGTGTGTGCGCCTGTGTGGGGGAGGACCTTGAAAAACCCTACTTTTTCGTTTTGCCTTTTTATCTTTCTACAAATGGAAAATAAAAAATTCGTGGGAGCTACGCATGGTGGTGAGAGTGTGAATTTTCTTATTTAGTTATATTAACCGAGTGAATATTATTCTAGCGGTGGCGGTCAAATCTCGAGTACAACGGAAGGGGGAGAAGCCGAGAAGGGGGCTGGATCGACGAAAGAGCGAACTGGTTGGGAAGGCGAGACTTATGTGGATGCTAGTGGTCGGGAGAGGAGAAGAGAGTATACGAGTTGGATAGGAGAAAGAAAAGGTCGAGGGAGACAAATCGGCATGAGGAAAAAGAATACTCCCTCCGGTTCGGTTTGCTGGGCGCATCTCCAATATCATGCAATTTCAGAATTAGATCGATTTAAGGCGTGTTGGTATTCATTGCATGATTAATTAGGCAGCAAAAATGGAATCTGGCCCGCAATAATCTCTCCTTCCTTGCCCTTTCCATGGTGTTTACGCCAGGTGGAAAATTTGCATGCAATTAATCCACCAATACATGCAAGGAAACTGTTCGATTATTGGCCCCAGAAGTTATTAGAGAGAGAAAAACGGATTTGTTAGGCACGGTTAGGGTTATGGAAATAACTACAAATCCGGGATTGCATTGTTTTGTTGAGCCAATCAACGATTGCCCAAATCACAGAGATTTTTCAACGACGCCCTCCAAACCGAACTGGAGGGAGTAGTAGAAGAGTCGCGCGTAAAGTCGGATTGCTTCCATGTCCAATCATTTTGATTTGTCATGATTTTTTGGCGGGTTGGAATAACTTTAGGTTGGTTCGTTAACCCAGAGGGATGAGTATCGATGACATCGAGCTATAGATTTGGCACGGAGTTTAACTGGCACTCACTTATTATATATAGTCACAATCAAAGGTGGTGTGTGGCGCGAGGAGGAGCAAAATGACATCTCAAAATATCGACTACCATAAATATGGTACTATTTAATAGATATTATGTAAATAAAACCTTTGTGGAAACATTTTCCTCTCATGGCAATCTAGGGTTCAACCCTATCCGCCATTGTCACCCGCCTCGTCTCCACCATCTTCGGTCAGGAATCGACGGGTTCCCCCTCCTCTGCTTTCCGCTCGGGCTGCACGAGAGGGTGAGGACCTCGGACCTGCACACAACGTTGTAGTTAGGTCTCTATACTAGCTTGGTCAAACCGATACCAACGTTATGGTGACTATGGCGGTGTTGTGCAAAACATAATTATGTATCGATTTAAGGGTTCCACAACAACGATTTCGGCTCTAGGGTGCTGGTTAAGCACATGCGGGAAGATTTTTTCTGCTATCATCAATAAAGTCATGTCGGCTCCGCTAGGGTAGCAACGACAACGATGCGTCGGTGGCTCGCTCTGGCTGCGGTAGTGGTCCAACAATTTCAATGTAATTTATATTATGTTTGAGTTCCTTTGTACTTCTTGTGAAGTTTTTATAATAGATCCGGATCCTTCTCAAAAAAAAATCGTTGTGATGTCCCACAAGGAATGCATTATGCATGCCTTTTATAATGGTTTTTTTCCTTAGGGGCGTTCTTACAGACGTAGTAATTTTAGGCCGGCTGCATTATCCATGACGTAGGTGGCACAATTGTGCATTGTAGTTTTGTGCAAAGTTAAAGCATCCCATCCGTAACAAGTCAGTAATGGTTGTTATGGTCAAAGGTTCCGGCTAGTTGACGTTGCGGAGAATTTGGCAACACACACTAAATACTCATCTAAAACAGGAGGATTAGCATAGTTGTTCAACGATGAAAAGACTTCTTCAATGGAATTTGTCGGAAAAGTTCATCTAAAATGCCTACAGTCACTTAGGTTTGATTCGTAGGATTTCAAAAGAAAAGGCTAAGAAAACTACAAGACTGCAATGTCATGTCCACATAATTGTCAGATTAAATGACTATGTTTGTACCAAGACTTGATTGGCTAAACAACAGAAAAACAAAACATACAAAAAATTCTAGAGTTTGCAATCCTCCAAATTTCCTATTAAATTTTTTTGAATAAAAGAAGGCCCTAGCAGTCTGGTCTTACCGTGGCAACAGGAGAGGAATCAAAAGTTTCTTTTATATAAGTGAGAGGACAATAGTAGGTGGAAAAGATTTTGAATATCAAAAAATGTGTCATGACAAGTGGCAACAGGGTGTCACAAGAGGTGGCTGTCTGTCAGGGGGGCCAAGAAGAAGAGAGAAGAAAACCAAAAAGAATATTGCTTCTTATGCTTTAGGAGATTTGTCGGTGACCCCACTCAGCACCGGACTATCTATCTAGATCTTGAACCTAAGATCCGATCAGGTGATCGGAATGCCGACGGCGACAGGAGGGAAGCAGCCGAAACTTGCAGGACTGAAGCACCCGATCTTGCTATCCAAAATCTGGGTAAGAGATTCGCCGCTCACCAAAACAAAATAATTCTGTGCGAGTGCTGCAATCCAGAGAATATAAATCCGCGTTAAGTTCAGACTGGTGTTACTTTGCAAATCAGAAGTCTGCCAGGTGCAGTAAGACTGTACAGTTAGGCCAAACCGATGTCTGCGCTGAGCAATAAAACTAAACCAGAAAACCATGTGAACACATGACAGATACGAATGAATATGGGCGAGTATCCCCTATACAATTCAGGAAGATCTTCCCGACAACGCAATTGCCCCGGTTCCACATTTCCGCATCGACGAACAACTTGAGATCTCGACCGGCACGGGGCAATGATGTGTCATGTGTGTAGGTCGGCATGCCAGATCTCACCAGAGAAGGAAGCAAACATAACAGCACCGTCATCATTGGGCTTTAGTACGATACGGGGTGGTCTTGTGAGAAGACAAGCTGGCATCCTCTTTGAGAACTCCTGGCGAACCAGAGCCCTCTTCAGCTGGCAGTACCACGTCCCCTGATGGAGATGCTGCTGCTGCTCCACTGAATTCTTGAACCACCTGGCATTATCAGAGGCACCAGAATGTATAAGTGTTTTCAAAGAGTATTAATATAAACCATCTTCTAATAAGGGATCGGCACAAGAGAAACTGTCTAGATTTTGATTCTCGGAAAGAAACAACCTAGCTTTCAAGAGCACCTCGGCCTCTGCATCAATCGGCGCACATGACCGCTTTATTGCAAAGTTTCAGGTTTAAAGTTTACATCTCAAGGATCACAAAAATTATGCAGCAAAATCAACCAGCAGAAAAAGACCAGCTACGAAATTCCATAATTCTCCACTGACCGCATACCGCTGGAAAATACATAATCCATCCTACTCCCTCCAGTCCGATTTAAGTGTCGGAGGGATTGTACTACACCAGTTCAAACTACTAGTACACCTAGCGACACTAATAACGGATCGGAGGGAGTAATTCATTCTACAATTAGTGGGCTGGATTCAGGTCCACTGGGGCTGAGTTTGGTACACAGTCCACACTTATATTAGTGCAGTTATACAGCGTAAGTAGCTAACATGTCTCGATCCAAGCAGTTTACGGATGGCAGCATTGATTAACAAATAGGATATGAGTAATCAAATGACCAAATCACGAAAAAAATAATCAATTATACATATGGCATTATGGGCTATAAGTGATTGGTTCACCTATATTTCCTGGCAAGCCATGTTCCGTTGTGCTTAATAGATGCCTTTTTTTAAGGGTAGTGTTAGCCATTTTAATCATTTCCTTAACAAAGAACTGTATAGGCACTGAAGTGCAACATATGTTTCTCAGTTAGTTATTGCCAGTGATATGCTGACTACGAACTAGTCATCAGACGTAACTTCTATCGATCAATATATAAACTTCTATCGATCAATATATAATTAATGGCAAAGGGACAAATTTATGGAAATTTTTGCATCCAAGAAACAACAAACTCAAGAGCAGCATAAGAAAATTCTGTTAGTGCAATGAGTGGTATTTTTACAAATGGAAGAGACGAGTTAGGATGTGTCTATACCTTCCATTGAGAACGGGTCAGAAGCACTCTAGCCCTTTTAGATCGCACATACTCAAATGCTGCCGTAGGTGTCATATTCTTGTACTTCACCTGGTAAAAATGAAGCATAAAAATCCACTGAAAAGCAATACAAAATTAATCCCAGATAAGCAGCATGGGTAATTTTGTTCCAGCTATCAAGGTTCTAAATAGCTAGTGATAGTTTGGGTCCTTGCGGCAAGAGCATGAATTTTTTTTTAAATCTTGCCCACTATGGATCTTAAGTTCTCAGGTCAACGTTTTACATGTTAGTTTCACTATAAGATGAATAATTAAACTTACCATATAGCACAAGACGATCGTTGTACTCCGTCCCCTTCCAGCTTTGCAGTGAATATATGTCATCCTCCCAAGAGATGCGTTTCCTGATTAAGCATGAGTAGTTGCCATCAAAATCTTTATAACTAACAAAAGTGATGTTGACAATGGCCAATAACTTCACCAGAAATTCTGGACAATCGACTAATTATTTGCTTAAGCTAAAAAAATAACTCTGTTGCTCACTTACTATGAATGAAATCAACAGCTTGACTAATATCCACAAGTGATGGAGCAAACATATAATCTCTTGTAGGAATAACAAGGTGATCAATCCCACGTGACTGTCAATTTAACAAATGAGAATTTATGTCAAGGAATTCCCAGTTGGTTATCACTCCAGTTGCAGCAATTATGTTCAGAGTGTGGACATAACGTTTCCGTGCAATTATGAAGGACTAAAGGCTTTCCGAAATGATATTCATCTGTTTACATATAAAAGTACTTATGCGCCACTTGCCTGATACATTGATGATGGTACTAAAGTCTCAAATGGTTCATTTAGGGTTACAACGCCATATACTCCAAGCTTCTGCAAGCGTGGAACATCCCTACGGAATGGAACAGCTCCAAGCAATATGAACTGGAAAAGAGGACAATGTTTATATCAATGAGATTGATCTATCTTATCTTTATCAGTTAGAAATTATAACTTAGCAAGTAGTTCCAGGCTTAAATCACCTTAAAATGAAGTAAATACTCAAAAAGAAGCGCAATACTATAATTCCACAATCACATAATGCACCGCAAATGTAAGCTCATCAAAATCTTGATCTCTATATCCATGGAAAAGTAGATAGAGTGCCAGCAACTCTGATCCGCGATAAGTACCACGTTCATGATCACAATAATCAGTAAACAGGCATAATACAGAACTGTTACTAAAACTGATAAAATACTGAAGTGTGTTAACTTAAGCCAATCAAGATGTGGAAATTAGAACACTTGTCGTTTTCTTCACCACTGTTGTACAACAATCATCAACACTGAGTAGGTCTATTTCTGGTTTGACTGTTCTGATTTCCGTTCATACATGCTTTAAGAAAAACCAGCTTCGAGCAGGCGTGAGTGTCTGGCCAATGTAGCTGACTAGCTGTATACAAACAGTTGCAATTTACCTACTAGCAAGGATAAAGCCTTAGACCTTAGTTAATCTAGTATATAATAAAAAATAACTTGAGACCAGGTGTACATTAAAAATGCCTAAGCAGGAAGACAAGCCAACATTATAACCCAAAAGAAGTAGCCAAGCAATATGCTTCGTTCAATTTTAGAAGTTAAGTAGCTTTGCATATGGTGCATGTCCGTTAACAGCTGGTTCAGCCTTTACCCGTGTGCATCACAGTCACAAGGCTAGCCTACAAGTAATTCGTTAGGCTTCTTTTGGTGTTTTTGGTGTTATGGATTGGTGTGGGCTTGGTCATGTAACCGTTTTAAACCTTCTCTTCTGCTTAATAAATGAAAAAAGGCAAACCTTTTGCCTCGTTTCAAAAAAAAAACAAGGCTAGTCTACAAGTAACAGCTTAGCCGAATACAGCAGGCGACCATCAAACCTTTGCAAAACGTCAAGCTAAGACGCGAATAGCATAACTCTTAAATTTCTGGTGGTCACCGAAAGGGGAGCCAAAATCATTTGGAGAACACCCAAACATGCAACATTTAATACATGATAGATTTTTTCCTTTTGCAATTTGTTATTGGTACTGAAATTCCCCCCTAGTGTCCAAATCACCTCCAACTTAACAAGTCCTGGTATTCCAAATATTACTTGCTAGTTACTACAGACAAAGAAACGTAGTGGGAATTGCTATTACTAGCAGCCTAGATGAATATTTCTTCTCCAAATAATACTACATTCTAATTCCAGCATATGTTACTTACTACTGTATTAATCAACCAAAACACAATGATACCGTGTTTGCATAAACTGCTGTGGCGAAAATTATATACTACTGCTCATCTCGCAAGCTAGTGCCTAGTACTAGTAGGAGTATCTCGCTGGAATTAAGGCTGCTGGAAAGGCGCTCGATGGTAATTTACCTGATCGACCTCGTCCCACCACCGGAACTCGGCCTGGACCTTGCTCCTCGCCACGTTGTACAGCAGCGTCGGGTAGAACAGCGCCCTCGCGGCCGCGCCCACCGCCGCCTCCTTTGCCTTCCTCCGCCCGCGCCGACCGGCCGACTCCGTTCCGGCCATATGGCGAATTGGATGCCGTGGGAAAACAACAGCCGGATTCCGCACGGGTGCGAGGGCTTCGAGCGAGCTGCTTTTCTCCGATGTAGATTTTGGTGCAGAGCTAGATTGCCAGAATTCGGGTGAGGAATCGACGGTGGACTCGCCGAAGGTAACGCTTCCTTTAGGCCGACCTATTCTGCCCAAATGTAGGTCCTTTCGCGCATTGCCTCTCTCCTTTCCACACGCGCCACCTATTTGTTTTATAATAATACGGTGGACCCACACCTACCTTTTCTGGTTGATTCTCTCATTTTCACGCGCGTGAGCTATTTGTTTCATAATACGGTGAACCTACATCTGACTTATCTATAACTAGATTCGAACGGCGCGGATTGTTGCTTCTTTTAATTTTTTACCCGTGGTTGTCACCATTTATACAAACCACTTAAAGGATATTTATATCATATGAATTTGAACACTATATAGAGTTGAAAGCGTATTTTCCAGATCATATGAAATCATTAATCAGAACATCATACAAAAAAGTCTTAAGCAACAGAAAGATCAAAGCAATGGTGAAGCGCACTGTAGTTTTAGTTCTGTATAGATTGGTGCCGAGCCATTCAAGAATCTGCTGAATGTCCCTATTGATTAAAAAATTAGGCAGCTAACTAATATTTGGTATGACCCAATTAAATCTCATACTTCTTTAGAAATGGAGAAACAAAATACAGAATCCCAAGCAGAAGGATAACAACATAATGAACACATGACGTAAGAGCTGTCAAACTCGACAGTGTACGCACAAACGTTTGATCAGTACGAATTACATTATGTGCACTGGTACTATAGAAGATATACGTAGACATCGGCGTGCCAAGATGACGGTAGAAGCAGAATAACATTATTCCTGGGAGTTTGGAGGCGAGGACGTATGGCCAACCTGCATAGGAAAAGTAAGAAAGTCTGTATTCTCAAAATAGGAAACATAATTTAAATTTAACACTGAGCCTAGGTGATCAAGATTTTAAAAGGCATGACGGCACCTCCTTCCAGACTGAAACGCCCATAGTAGATGTCTTGGAAGATTTTAAACATAACACTGAGACTAATGAAGGGATGGCTGGGCAAAGCCCATAGTGGATGTCGGTGGAGTGAAAATAACTTTGAACGCGACACAGCCGGATAATATTTACACGCTAAAGAAGATATGCATGTAACTGGAAGAAAAAATCATAATTGGTCGATACATGTTCTCTGTATACGGTGGAGTAATAGCATGCACAGCGTATCCATACCTTAGGACGATGCTATCATCTCCCAGTCTAGATTTTTTTTGCCAGGCAGTAGCCACGGCCTTCACTGATAGTGACCTGCGCCTGGAGTGGAGTAAAAAAAAAGCAACAGAATTAAAGAGGGACAGTAAACGCAAGAGAAATTAAAACATCAATATTGTCTTGTGGCGTCTCTTCCAGGAAAAACCTCTTGTCAGTGGTAACGCCGCAAGACACCAGTGTTGCAGGTCCAACTATATCTGCAGTTGAGAACTGCACCGCCTTAGATCAACTGGCACTGGAGACGCTGCCATATTTGATGTTTCAGTAACAGCTGGGAGCCTGAACCAACAATGCCTCGATCCTCAAGTGTTTGAGGTGCTAATATGCTAGCATAAACCAAAAGTGTTTCGAGTCAGTTAACAATATGAGAAGTAGAAGTACATATCCCTATATTTTATCCCAATAATGTCCTCGTATTTGGTAACACAAAGATACAGGATATATTCTGAAGAATTGAAGTATCAAAATAACAGAGGGATGGTCTAATTCTCATATGCATTGAAATCTGGAGGCATGAAAGAGTGTACAGTATTGTGTAACTGCATGTCTTCCCAAGAGTCTTCGGAAAACGAATGCAAAGACATAACTTAGTACTAATTAAAATGCATCAGTAGAACATAGAGAGCCGTCTCAACAAATATTTTTTTTTATTAAACTGAAATACTGAATCCTTTTCTCTACAATTTTACTATCTTGGAACATATATCATGTCCTTGTTTCAACTGCACAGATAGGGAATTGCAATCAATAATCCATGTATGTTCTCATTTTAGAAATGTGACAGAGTAGGGACCTACAGGTTGTCAATTACAATCAAAGAATCTTATGGCTGAACCTTATAAACCAGACTTTATGTACGTATTTACCACACATCATATTAAAAAGAAGATGCATCAACTTGTTGTGAGCACAAGGCACATAAGAACATTGAAAGGATGCACCTTTTATAATTAGAGGAGTATGGTATAGCAAGAAGAAAATTTCAAGGAGAAAACAGAGAAAAGGTCAAAACTATAAGATGATTGAAGGTAAAACGGAAAGTGATTCAAGGCCTCGGCTAGAAGTTCTTGAATGGCACGAAAATGGCTGATATCACGGGAACAGTTTGTATTTAAAAAAAACTCGTGAGAACCTAAATGGACATATTGTGGAATCAAAAATTAAGATGTAAATTTAAGACACATTATTAGAGTAGACAATATTGACTGCATAGAAATATCATTTGTAAATGCAATCCTCGTTGAGAACAAAACGTACAGAAATCCACAGTTTACCAACAAAAAAATAGTTTAGAGACTCCATATCCAGAGAGGCGAGAACAAAAATACAGTCCAAGTGGAAGCTTTGTCGGGCACCAAGTATAACGTAAATTCAGCCAAATGCAACAGGCTTTGATATTTAACAAACATGATGTAGCATGAGTGAGCTTACAACAATGTTAGCTAAAAATTAGTACAATCCAAAGACAAAGGATGAATTCAATACTTGAAACACCTAGTACCCTTTCCAGGATGGCCGAAAAATCATGCATGATTGGGAAAACAGGAATGCACTCCATAAATGGAGAACATACTCCAGTGAATGGTTCAGCTGAGGAAATAACTCGGTTAGGAGGAAACAAACTCAAGTAAATATATGGCCAGGGGTAACCATGCGGTGAAGGATATTTGCAATAAATCTAGCACGAAGCAACATAGCACCAATGCGTCTGCACCAAGAAGAGGGTCACACCACATGTGACTATATTAGACAGGAAGAGAGTGACGGGCTTAAGATAAACCGGAAAAAGGGGGGAAGGGAGTTCAAAAACCTTACCAATAGATCAATTACTTCCAATGCTGGGCGATCTACACCATCCTTTTTCCGTGGCGAAATGTGCGTACTATTTTTTGTAATAAGAGAAAAGAAATTTCAGGTAAACAATATCAATAAAATAATTCAAGCTAATTACATGGCAAATATATTCAAGATAATGATCTACTTATGCTCGTCTCTCCACGCAACTGATACATACTTATTGGATCTGCCTTTTATCAGCCTCACCAGGCTCAAAATATTCCGAGTTCACCATTGTCGTAGCTGAAAAATCAAACATAATGTCCATATTATATAGCAAACAAAATGCAATTAGGATTTAAAAAAGAGGAGCTACGATATGCCTATTAGGACTAATGCACAAAATTGGTGAGAAAAGAAACAATGATACCGACCTACTAATAAGCTCCTTTCTCATCCTATCAAAGAAGACAAACTAAAGTTCACCACATCCTTCATTTGCACCAACATAATAGACCCAATAGGATATATATACACAGGGACAGAGATATAGATTAGAGATTCAAGGTCGGGTGAGGGTTTTCGGTAGGAGAGAGAGGGAGAGACAGCAATGAGATGGTTACCTATGGATGGAATAGATGCAGCTAGTCTCCATGGGACAGATGCAGCAGGCATGGAGCTGCAGCTCAGTGGCAATCTGTAATGTACAAAAAGACAACAAAATTACACAATAGAAAGTGGGCAATGAAAAGAGCATGACGACTGCAACTACACCAATGGAAGGTTACATTCAGCAAACAAAAAATAAGAATTGCAAATGACAAATAGCTACATGGAGCAAATGACCTGTTATCATTAACTGAAGATTAATCATCCCTTGCAGCCTACTTGGATTTTCATCGAACATGTTGTAGGCAGAGATAACAAACAACCTGTACAAATAAAGATGAGAAGTTCCCTACTGCTGGCATAGATAAAAAAGCATCTGCACTGACAAACAATGACATGTGAAAAAATCAGAAAAACACATAACATGATGGGAACCAGGAAATAAGTGGAGATGATGAAGCTCAGCTGCACCTGATGAAATCGTTCGCGCTCGTCAGGCTACCTCATCTTACCCCTCACGTCCTGCCATCTCAATCTCAGTAAAAAGGAATCAAAAACTGGGATACAAAAAGAATAAAACTGTAAACTAACATGTCAGATCAAGATGAATCCATCTAATATTCAAGAAACAAAGAGAGAAGAGAGCTGCTGATTAAATACCTCGTCGTTATGCGGCCGGCAACACCAAGATTTGCTAGCTAGAAGAAGTTGCGCTTGGGGATGGCAATCGAGTGACGCTCCGGTGGATGCCCTCCATGGTCCACGGAAGAAGAAGCAGCGGAGGGCGAGCAGCCGCGCCGGCGTCTCCATGACGAACCAGGGTCGGGCTGCTCTTCCCTCATATTGTCAGCATCCTCCTCTCCCGCTGCTCTATCCCACTGCCTAGAAGAGACAAATTTAGCGCCGCCTGCCACAGAGAAGGGAGATGTGTTGAGAGAAAGAGGAGGACTTACCTGTGGAGAAGCAGCACACCGGCGCCGAATCCGCAGGCCGAGCCACCGTCGAGCCGAGCGCCCGTGGCCGCCACCATCCCGGCCGTGAATCAGGAGGGGAAGTGTGGGTACCTGCAAGAGGCCAAGTGCGGCAAGGTCGAGCGGATCTGAGTCTTGGAGGTTCAGCTACGGCAGCAATCAACGGCGCTGGCACGCAGGGGACGGGAGGGAGGGGTGGAGGAGGAGAGGAGAAGAGGCGGGGATTGGGGGAGGAGCGAACGCGAGCGGGATTGGGGGAGGAGAGCGCGTGCGGGGATTGGTGGGTGGCGGCTAGGGTTTCCACCGCGTGGTTGCACTGCGTTTTTATACCACGCGCGGGCAAGAAATCAACGGCCAAGATCAAATCAAATCCTATAAGACGGTCACCATGCTTTGAGCTCTGAAGAGCCTCAGGGTTCCCTCAAGGATGTATTCTTTAGATATCTAAATGGGAGCAACCCACTAAATTATTTCTCTCAACATGCAAGATATCCACATCAGCAGCCATCTAATTGGTCCATGTCCATTTCATACTTCATCCGTTACAGTTTACTGTCCACCTCATCCAAATAAAAGTTACAGTCTAGCTCTGTCACGTTTATTTTCTGACCTTTGGTCGCCGCTCGCCGGACAGATGGCGCCCAGCCCATCTGATTACACCAGCCCACAGGCTCACAGGTAGCCCATCTGACCTGCGATTTTTTCCCGATTGCTGCGTTTTGTCTTCTCGAGCGATGGTTTTCTTGCGCCCGCGCAGATCTCGCCATCCACTACAACCATTCATGATTTGTGTTTCTTCTTCCCAATCAACTCTGTGAGTGCACTCACCTCCTCTCCCCATGATCTAATCAATAATCAGTAACCGATGGAGGCATCTGAGGAGTTGGTGCAGGATTATCCCTCTTTAAAGTCTGACGTTCACCTCCATCGGATTTGTTCTTATCGGGCCCCAGCTTCCATTCCGACCGACACCTCCACTCATTTTCCCATTCTCCTCTGTGCATAGCATGTCCAATCCCAAACTGATACCTCTCCGGCCGAGTAGACTCTACGCTCCTGCATCCACTTCGCATATCTAGCCATGAAGAAGCAGAGGAAGCACATGCGCATGTGCTCTCCAGCGTCATCTCCAATTCAAGATTAAGGACTCAATAAGGACTGTTGTCGCGGGCCCTTTTTCCATGCTGAATTGGTAATCTCTCTATCTCTCTCTCTTGAAGTCTTGATGGTCGCACAAGTGTTTGACGTGTATTTGAATTGCAAGGACTGTTAGTTCAGGGCGCACAGAGATTGTTTGATGAAATGTCTGACAGCATATATATTACTGGATGTCTAATTGTTGCATTGTTGTGTTGTTTTGTTGCCTGCAGATGGGAACAGAGACACAGACACGTAATGAGTTGCAGTTGCAGTAGCCTAGCAGACAGCAGCAAACAAATCCGATCCATCTATAGGGTTCATCAAACATATAAAAGAAAAAAAATCAGTCAAAGATCATATTCTGATGCCATCGAACATATAACCTCAGGGTTTGACTCAGCTCATGTTGTATGTATTTATGTCATATTATACTCCCTCCCCTACTTGCTTACATTTCTTCTTTCTCTTTGCAGCAGCTGCGCCGCATTGCTTCTTTTGAAACCAGGGGCCTGCACAAGCAACCTTGAACATGTTCAGATTTCAGAGGTAACAATCATGTTGAATTCACAAACCATGGGTGGAAGCATGTATACTTTGTGTGGTTCTTTTCTTTGATCTGATTATCCAGTCACAAGTGGAGTTCAGAGCCAATTTTAAAACAGTGACCTGGCCTGCTCTTTATACCTACTGACACCACTGGTACAATTATCTGAACAACCTAAGATTTTTTTAACTACTAGATTCTTTTAGCTCCATATTTTATGGCCAGCAAGTGCTCATATATTTTCAAGTTTTTACTCCACTGTAGTTTCGTCATCATGAAGTAACTGGAGTTTACCTTATACAACAAGCACTTTTTATACACGGCTCGCCTTTTTTTATTTGGATATCATTTTTATGATGCTACACAATTGATTGTTCGAGTATTCCTTATGCTTTTGGTTGAACCGCTTAAGTTTTCAGATGGACGACGTTAATTTTTGCCAAGACTCCAAGGAAAAATCAATGCATATGGCTTTTAGTTCTACCTGTTAGTAACTTAGGATTTCCAATGGAATTGAACTAGATATAGTGCCTCTCATTGTTCCTTCCTTTTTATGATGTGTCCTCTTGAAGTATAAATTCATGAGTCATCATGTTCATCGGGTGAATGTGTGTCATGTATTCCATTATCCATTTCTAAAATTGATAATGAATGAACAAAGTTGATTCAGTTGAAGAGATCCAATACGATTACAACTTTGCTGACATTTTTTCCATGGTTGGTCAACTTTTGACAATACAATATCTATCTTTGCCCATCTTAGGACAGTTCATGTTCTGAAAACATACTTACAATTTAACTTATCTTGAAAAATATATGAACTTTAATTTTTCCATCATAAAATTAATCGTGACAACAATTTATAGGCAGATGTTTCCGCAGCAACGCGCGGGGAATCATCTAGTTAGACTTGCTCTTACTGCTCACGACCGGCAGCATGCATGCCATCGATGCTACAGCTAACTACTACTCCCTCCGTTCCATATTACTTGATTTCCAAATGGATGTATTTAGACACAAAATGAATCTAGAAACATCCATTTAGGAGTCAAGTAATATGGAACGGAGGGAGTAGCACTCTACGCTGCCTAGCTAGCCGCCATTTAGGAGTCAAGTAATATGGAACGGAGGGAGTAGCACTCTACGCTGCCTAGCTAGCTACACGTAGCTTTTTTTTTTTGAAACAAGCTAGCTACGTAGCTGCTACTGCTTTTTTTTTGCAAGCATGTGCACCGGACGGAAAAAAATCCTATACGACCCAACCTGTACGACTCAGGCTGTAGACCATATCTAGCACCGTACATGTCCCAGAAAACAATCTCAACATGGACGACCCAGCCTTGTACGACCTAGTCCGTGGACCACATCTAGTGATGTACACGTGGCAAACCCCACTTTTTTTCTAAACAAATCCTACTGCTAACCCTGCTTTGAGATTGTTCCTTGTGGTGTTGGTTGGTTCACCACATGGCGGTATGAGAATTTTGACGACGACCCGAGCAAGCCGGCACACTCGTGACGCTCAACGATCCCTCCGGCAGTTGAGATTACGACGATCTAGCGTACAAAAGCCTCCGGCTAGTCGGGTTCGTCGCCGAAGGTATCGAATCGGTAAGATCGGTCCGCCGTGGACGATGATACAAGTAAGTTTTCTTTCATGAACTTTTAAATGTTGCTTGCGATCTTTGAATTTTGTATTAAAACTGCACGAGTTTTGTTGTGAAAGCACAAGGGAGATGTTGTAACATTTTCTTAGCATTCTGTGACAACATTTTCGGTGTTGCATATGTTGCAAACAAAGTTTTTATGTTGTAATAGTTTCTGATTTTTGTTTAAATAGTTGGTGACTTTTGTTGCAAAATCTACAACAAAAAGTTTGTTGCTTACCAACAATTTATTGCTGCAAACATATGTTTTTTGTTGTATTCGCTTATGATTATTGTTGAAATCGTTCATGAATTTTGTTGCAATCCAATATGCAACAAAAATGGTTGTTTAACAACTATTTTGTAGCATTACTTTTTCAGAATGTTTCGATGATTTGTAAAAATATAACAATTTTTCTTCTATATTTGTTGCAAAATTATATAAATTGTTCTACAAATATTTAACAATTTTGCTTCAATAGTATTTGGGTTTTGCTGTGTGACCTTTGTTTGTTGCAACGCTACATGCGTTTTTTTCTTTTGTTGTAAAGATACGAATTTATGTGACAAACATAAAATTATTTTAATTCCATTTGTTTCAAAATTTGTTGCGAGTCTTTTACTGCATTGCTACATTCAAGACATACTATAACAACAAAGAGATATTCTAACATGCATGCAGTAGTGGTGGGCTCCATAGGTGGCCGCATGCAACACAAAAGAAGGCGGCTTCATTTCTGGTGGGCTCCACACCATGTGACCAATGAAAGAACAACTTCCACCAGGCTCGGCGTCACGGGAAAGCTACATGAAGCATGCATTGAAACCACGGTGGTCTCCAGCAAGTGGGAAAGCAAATACAAGGCTTCGCGAGGGGACCTATGTTTCCCTTTCCTAGGCCCACCTACGCCTAGCACTCCCCCTCGCCGAAAGTGGCAGGAGACGGAGAGGGGGCGGGAGGGGGGAAGGAGGGGAAACTGCACGGAGCCAGGTTGTGCTGCCGGGTAGATTTTGTCAAAATAAAAAGATGGAACGTGGTGATTTTTTTCGTAGAAAGAATTTGTCTTAACTTTTTTTAACAGATTTTTTATTCAGAGCATTCTTTACAGAAAGTAGCTTGAAAGGCGTCACGGATACAGAACATCTTTGGCTGGACATTGTCGTGGTTGTGAACATAAACAACGAATGGCCAGAGATCTAGACGGGTTTTTTAAAGCTAGACGAGCTTGATGATGAGGAGCTTTGAAGTAGTACTTGCTGATAGCAAAAAAATCTTGCTGCGGTAGAAGGAGGAGCTTGCTTGAAGCTAGCATTAGCCTATTTTTCCAATGGTGTGGAGTCGAAAAAATATTCGTAGTCACTGACGCTGATGCTAAAAATGAACAAGCAGCGTAGAAGTGGGGTCCTCTAGAGTCGAGATGGCAAAAATCAAAGCCAAACTCTAAAATTAGGCACATCTTACTATGATTGAACAAACAAACAATATACTATAATAGTGTACATGACATAATAATTGGATACATTAATCATATCTATTCAAATATTGGTTCCATAATGTTTATTTAAACAACACCAAATTTTTAGTGTTATTCGAATAACTCTAGATTGATGCTTGAGCATGATGGCTTAGATCTCTTCAAACACTAGATACAACGATGATTGAATCTGAATTAAAGAGATGATGCGACATCAACAATCAATTGAAATATTAACATAATTTATAATCTGCTCTAGGTAAGACAGACCGCGGACACCTTGCGTGAAACCCATCTCGTCTCGTTACAGTGTTGCACTTGCAACCGAGGAACGATCCTTGTCGAAGTGCCCGATCATATTGGGTTGCTAATAACGCCTTAAATCGTTAATGGAGGGCCGAGGGTGGTCGCTTTGCTCCGTTTAGGAATCGGGATTCATGTCCACTATCACGATTCCTCTGAGTCCAGGGCCAAGGCACAGTCTAGGTGAGGATGGTCTGGATGCCTAGTGGGCAGCAGATATGCCAACCATCAGGTAGGCCATGGGTTTCTGGATCTGGGTGATTGTGAAGTCACGAGAAAAATTGACTGGAAAACCAGGTTAATTGATTTACTCAGTTGAAATTTTTGCAGGCTCCATGCTTAACCAGTATAATTTGCATGACATGCTGAACAGTCTTCTTCTCCCTCCGTTCATAAAATAAGACGTATAAATTTAGTAAAAATTGTATAATAATTTGACCAATCCTATAGACAAACATATGGATATTTCGAATACCGAATAAATTTCAACAGCCCCACCATATAATACACTTCCATACCATATTTACCAAATATTCATATTTTTGTCTATAGGATTGATCGAACTTACACTATGTTATCTGTTGACTAAAAGAATACACCTTATTTTGAGAGAAGGAGGTAATAGTTTGTAAGGTGTGATTGCATTGTAGTCATGAGATGTTGTCAAAAATTATAATTTGTTGCCATAATGTCAATTGTATGCTATGAATTATGATTAAACTTTCTTAATCTTATGTGTACTTCCATTATGGTTTTGTCCAGTCGGGCTCGTTGGACACACCCAAGCATAATTTCACTCTTTGATTTAACGGATTTTCAAAAGAAGGAATATTTTCTAAAGAGTCTATTTTCTAAGGAATGAATTCTCCAAAAAAAAGTTGTGGATTACTTTCCTACAATACAACCCTATAGGGACTTTTAGCAAGATATGAGGCATCTTGGAAAAAAATCTATGTGTCTATGACAACTACTGAACCTCCGTACAAATTTTATATGTTTTTCATATGGTGTAACTAAACATCACCAACTACTGATTCCTATGTTTTTTGTTTCAAGGATTCCAAATACCATAGCATTCTATTACTATTTTTTTTTCAAATCCTACAAATCAAAGAGGTCCTTACCCGTTTGTAGCGGGCGCCGTTGGCAGCCCACTCCCACTTAGGGCAACTCCAACGCGCCGACCCAAACAGACCCGATTTTGGTCCGTTTTAGATCCGTTTGGGTCGGCAAACGGACAGTCGTTCGTCCCCGTCCGGCCTTTTTTTGCCACTACACCCAACAGGCCGACTCATTTGGTCCGTCCCTATCTTTTTATTCAGACAATAGATTTTATCCAAATTGAATAAATAACATAGTTATACAATTAAATCGAATAAACTATTTATCAAATAGTTTTACAACTAAATTGAATAAAACAAATAATTTAGTACAACCAAATTGATCAAGAATTGTTGTGGGTTACCTTACGAGTACCCCACGGTGGTGGTACCTGGGTCACGCCAAGGAAGGCCCAAGAAGGATGATGTGCGGCCCAAGGTAGTCGCCGTTAGGTCATCAGCTTGATCATCCTGTACGTGCCATCAGCACCGTTCACCCGAGACCCAGCTTATCATATAAAGGCTGGGAGGGTCCCTTGTCTAGGGTAACGAAGCAACTAGCGAACACCAACTCATAGCCGCCATCTAAACCCTAGCGAGATTGCCATCTCGCCATTGTAGCCACCTTGATCATAATTCCATACAAGCAGGAGTAGGGTGTTATCCTCCGGGAGCCTGAACCTGGGTAAATCGCCCCCTGTTAGCCGTCGTGATCACCAACGTTCATCTTCCTCCCCTTCAATCAACCCGGGGTACTCGACCCAGGGATTTGCCGAGCCCTAACCTCGTCAATTGGCGCCGTCTGTGGGAAAGAACGAGCGTTGGAACCATGGTCGCTCCGGCTCCATCGACCTTGAAGACCGACGCCCGCACCAAGGAGTCAATCCGGTCCAGCTCCCTCGAGTACGTCAGCCACCCGCCGGCTCATCGCTCGGCGTACGCTGAACTGAGTGAAGGTACATGGATCACTTTAGGTACCATGCGCTACCTCATAAACAGCTACGGAACGCTCCGATCTACGGTGGCCGCGCTACGCGCGGAGACGACACCCGCGTCTGCATCGACTACGTCGACCACGCCTTCACCTGCCGTGGAGATCGCATCTGCTGCGAATGCAGCGATCGCGTCTTCGACTGCCGCGAAGATCGCATCTGCTACGACTACAACGACCACGACATCACCCGCCGTGATCGCATCTACCACGACTGCGACGATCGCGTCTTCGACTGCCGCGAAGATCGCGCCCGCCTCGACTGCACCAATGGCCTCCGTGGCAAAAATCGCGCCCAACGCGACCACGACACCCGCACCTCCGGCTGCCAAGGAGATCGCATCGGCGGTGACCCCTGCGCGGATCAAGTCTACTCCGACTACCTTGGTCGCGTCGCGGGCAAGGCCAAGATCTGCATCGACCCGACTATGTCGGCCACGCCTTCGCGTCGCGAAATCATTCGCAAGCCAATCGCACCCGCGTTGACGACGGCGACTCAACTCCTCGCATCTGCGGTGAAGGCCGCGAAATTCTGCGGAAGAACCTCAACGGCAACTGTGGTACCCACCACGTTGGAGCCATTTTCGACTCCGAGCACGGCTCGGACGAAGGAAGCAGCAGTGGAAGCATCAGCCCCACTCCCGGGTTTACCCCGCACAAGTCTACATGACCGGCCCGGCGCGGGCCAACGGCGACGAACCCGCATATCCACTGGAGGTGGTCATGCCGGATCAGACACGGCTCACCATCACCCGCGACATGGCAATCAGAGCCCTGAAGCACGTCGAGGAGGGCACATACCCCCCACCAGACGCACCCCGAGAGGACCTTTTGGCGGTCCAGTATCTGCTGCGGAAAGAAGGCGAACGACTCCGCGCAGAGAAGGCCGAGCTGCTCCGACGCAAGGAGGAAGCCGACGCGGCGAGTGCCAGGAGGGCCGCGTATTCATTCACCGCTGCCTCGACAGAGGTCTCACAAGGAGCAAGGCGCCACAGGCCCCGCGTGCCCCGGATGACAGAGGCCGAACGCGCCGGAATTACCCGCAACCTCGAGTCGTCATACATGACTGAAGATTCGGACGGGATACCCGTCCCCAAGACACCCGGAGCTGCCCTCATGGCAGTCGAAACATACCTGCGACTGACGCAGCCGCCTGAGGGTGACGCCCGCGCTCTCCTCCACAAGCAACAAATCATGTCCATCAAGGCAGTCGAAGAAGCTCTGGCGAACAAGGCGCCAGCAGAAAGGGCGCAAGAAAATCGGGGTCGCCGAGACCGCTGAACCCGCAGCACTCGCAGTCCCAGCTCCAAGACAACCGCGACAGCCGCAGCCAGGCGAAGACCTCCGCAACGTCATCACGCAGAGGACGGTAGACCGCAACCGCACCCAGCGGACGGTCGGCACACCCAATGCTGACGACCGCGACGATGGCGACTTCGAGCCACGCGGCGCCGCATGCTTCAGTTTCAACATCCGCGACACAAAAATGCCCAAGGGCTTCAAGCTCACGGCAGAAGCGGTCAAGTACGACGGAAAGCAGGACCCGAGAGACTGGCTGGAAGACTACCTCATAGCCTGCAGTTGCCAGGGCGGTACTTCGACTACAGCCATGCAGTACATCCAGCTGATGCTCACAGGATCCGCACGCGGGTGGCTCAACAGCCAACCCAAGGACGCCTTCAGCACGTGGGACGAGTTTGCGGATGCCTTCGTTAAGAGCTTCCTGGGGACGTATTCAAGGCCGACAACTTTCGTCGAACTCCAAGCATGCAAGCAAGGACGAGACGAGCCGCTCCGGTCATACATCCAGCGATGGACCCTGCTCCGCAATACCATGGAACCCACCTCGGAAGACCGAGTGATGGATGCCTTCATGCACGGCGTCTACCGCCGCGACCTCCGCGAGGAATTTGGTAGGCTCCGGCCGAGAAGCATGATTGACCTCATGAAGATAGCCAACCAGTGGGCAGACGGAGAGGACTCGGTTCGTGATACTCCACGAGACGAGGCCGGACCAAGCAACTGGCGGGAAGGACGCCAGAAGAAGAAGCCGCGTTACCACGGCAATGACTCAATAGAGTTAGTAGCGGCGGGATTCGAAACCCCCCGCGAGAACGAAGCATACGACAGCAATCGCCAGTACAGTCCAAGGCAGTACAGTCGAAGCAACGACGAACAGAGTCGCCAATACAGCCAAGGGCAATTCAACCGAAGCGGTGGCAGCACCTACCGTGGCGATGGGAGCCGCAAGCGAGAGTGGCAGAGGCGCACGCTGACTCCGGAGGAAGAGCTAGAGCAACCCTGCAAGCACCACATGTTCAGGAACCCGGAAACGGGCAAATGGGGATCTCGTCACCTGTTGAAGGACTGCAAGAAGGCACGCAGGATATACCAGGCAATGCAGAAGATAGTCGCTCAGCCAGCCACGCAGTTGGCTCCCCAGGCAGCACCCGCAGCACAGCCAGTCGCGCAGTTAGCTCTCCAAGCAGCACCTGCACCCGCGCCGGCAGTCGCTAACCCAGCACAGGCAGCGGCAGCTTTTTATCCGCAGCAGCAGCCGCAGCAAGAAGCCCCTGACGCATATCCAGCGGCACGCGGACAGCTCAACATGATACAGAAGGGGCGCCCTTCAAACAGGACACAGAAGATCATCACCCGCCAAGTCTACCAGGCTGTCACCTGTCCACCTGCAGTACCCGAATACCTGAGAGGGTCAGAGACACCGATCACGTTCTCCAGAGCAGATCATCCACCTGCGGTACCACGACCCGGGCACGCTGCTCTGGTAGTCGAAGCTCTGATCGGGGATTTCACCTTGAAAAAGGTGTTCATGGACGGAGGCAGCGGCATCAACATTATCTTCGCCGACACCCTCAGAAGAATGAACAGGCCAACAACAAACTTGGCGCCATCAGGGACCACCTTCCATGGCATAGTACCAGGGCAAGCAGTCACGCCCATGGGAGCAATCACACTCGACGTCATCTTCGGCACACCCGACAACTTCCAGAGGGAGGCGATCGACTTCGAGGTAGTCGACTGGAAGTCGCAGTACCATGCGATACTCGGGCGCCCAACCTTTGCCAGATTCATGGCGATACCTCACTACGCCTATCTGATGCTCAAGATGCCTGGACCCAAGGGCGTCATCACGGTGCACGGCGACTTCGACCGCTCCAACAGCTGCGACCGCGAGTTTAGCCAGATCTCTGAGTTCTTCGGAATGGAGGAGCACCTTGCGATGATGGCAGTCGACAACGACAAGACCATTTTCCCGCCACGCAAGAAACCAGCCAAGGAATCTGCCTTCAACACGACTGACGACACGAGAACCCATCAAGTCCACCCGACGGACGCCAGCAAGACAGTCAAGGTGTCGACAAGCCTGCCTATCGCATAGGAAGGCGCGCTCGTCGAGTTTCTACGTGAGAACTGGGAGATCTTTGCCTGGCAACCTTCTGATATGCCAGGCATACCCAGGGAACTCGCCGAGCACTCCTTACGCGTCCACAAGGACGCCAGACCCGTCAAGCAGACCATGCGACGCTTTTCGGGTCCCAAGCGAGACGCCATCAGCAAGGAAATCGATCGACTGCTCCACGCCGGATTCATCCGGGAAATCAAGGACTCGGACTGGGTAGCGAACCCGGTCCTGGTGGAGAAGAAGAAGACGAAGAAACTCCGCATGTGCGTCGACTTCACCGCCATTAACAAGTGCTGCCCCAAGGACCATTTTCCGCTCCCGCGGATAGACCAGATCATCGACTCGACTGCAGGCTGCGCGCGCCTATCCTTCCTGGACGCCTACTCCGGGTACCAGCAGATCAGGATGAAAGTCGAAGATGAAGAGAAGACTGCATTCATCACACCCCACGGTGTGTTCTGCTACCAGATGATGCCCTTCGGGTTGAAGAACGCTGGAGCCACATACCAGCGCACGATGCAAGCTTGCCTGAAGGAGCTAATAGGAAAGATCGTACAAGTCTACGTCGACGACATAGTCATCACCACTCGAACGGAGGACAGTTTAATTGCTGACCTCCGCAAAGTCTTCGCCGCACTCAACGAGTATCAGATCAAGCTGAATCCGGACAAGTGTGTTTTCGGCGTGCCAGCCGGAGAACTGCTCGGGTACCTCGTCTCTGCAAGAGGAATCGAAGCCAACCCTGAGAAGGTGCAAAACATACTCGCAATGCCAGCACCGACCAAGCTTCATGAAGTGCAACGCCTAGCCGGCCGAGTCGCAGCTCTCAGCCGGTTCATTAGTAAGTTGGGAGAAAAGGCCCTGCCTTTCTACCAACTGATGAAAAAGACGGATAAATTCGAGTGGACAGAAGAAGCGCAAGACGCGTTCGACAAGCTCAAGAAAACCCTCACGACTCCTCCAGTACTGGTGGCGCCACTGGAGAACGAGCCGCTGTACCTTTACGTGTCAGCCACGAACAGAGTGGTTAGCACAGTACTCGTCGTCGAACGAGGAGAAGAAGGGCACAGCCACCCTGTTCAGCGACCCGTCTATTTTCTTAGCGAGGTGCTAACCCTCTCCAAGCAGCGATACCCGCATTACCAGAAGCTAGCGTACGGAGTCTTCATGACATCAAGGAAGGTCGTCCACTACTTCTCCGAGCACACCATCACGGTGGTAAGCTCCTCTGGGCTCTCCGACATCCTCACCAACCAAGCCGCGACAGGACGAGTCACCAAGTGGATTGTTGAGTTGGGACCCTGGGGGCTGAAGTATTCACACCCGAAGGCAATCAAGGCTCAAGTCCTTCCAGAGTTCACCACAGAGTGGATAGAGGCCCAGCTGCCAGACGTACCCGACTTGTCCAACGCATGGACAATGTACTTCGACGGGTCCAAGAAGTTCAGATCAGCAGGGGCCGGAGTCGTCCTCATCTCACCCAAAGGCGACAAACTGAAGTACGTACTGCAGATGGACTTCCCAAAACCCTCCAACAACGAGGCAGAGTACGAGGCCCTAATCCACGGCATGCGGATGGCCAAAAACTGCGGCGCAACTCACCTCATGATCTACGGGGACTCCTACCTTGTCGTGCAACAAACCATGAAGCAATGTGACGCCATCGCCGACAACATGATAGCCTACAGGGACCTATACAACCAGTTGGAAGGCACCTTCGACGGCTGCGAGTTGCGGCACATCGGCCGCGAGAGCAACGAGGAAGCTGACACCCTCGCCAACCTTGGCTCAGACAAAGCACCGGTGCCACCCGGAGTCTTTCTCGAATGCATCAAGCAACGCTCCATCAAGCTCCGGCCTGCGCCGGGACCCTCTGCACCGACAACGAGCACCGCCAACCCGCCAAGCACGGAGATGGAACCCATGGAGGTAATGCTGGTCGAACCCACATGGACAAGCCCATACCTGGCCTACATACTGCATCAGAAGGTGCCAGCGAACCCAGTCGAAGCCAAGCGCGTCGTCCGCCGCTCCAAGGGCTTCACCGTCATCAACGGGGAACTCTACAAGCGAAGCATCTCAGGAGTCCTCCAAAGGTGCATCGACCCAGTCGACGGTCAAGCCATATTACTCGAGATCCACGCCGGCATCTGCGGACACCACGCCAGCAGTCGAGCCTTGGTGGCCAAAGCCCTACGAGCAGGGTTCTACTGGCCCACCGCAATGCAAGACGCAGAAGAACTCGTGAGGAAGTGCATCGGCTGCCAGGAGTTCGCCAACAAGCCGCACGCACCAGCATCAGCGCTGAAGACCATACCACTCGCATGGCCCTTCGCTCAGTGGGGGCTCGACATGGTGGGTCCACTCAAGAAGTCTTCTCCGGGCGGACACACTCATCTCCTGGTGGCAGTCGATAAGTTCACGAAGTGGATCGAAGCAGCACCGATCACAAGTTCGACTGCCTCCTCAGCAGTTAACTTCATCAGGTCGATCATCTTCAGGTTCGGTGTGCCACACAGCATCATCACTGACAACGGCACGAACTTCACAGCCGAAGAATTCAAGGACTTCTGCTCTGACCAAGGCATCAAGCTCAACTATGCATCTGTCTCGCACCCGCAGTCCAACGGACAAGTCGAGAAAGCCAATGGCCTAGTCTGCAAAGGCGTAAAGAGGCGCCTGCGAGTGCCACTGAGGCGCGCCGCAGGTGCCTGGGTCGAAGAACTGCCATCTGTGCTGTGGAGTCTGCGCACCACGCCAAACAGATCTACACAGTACACGCCATTCTTCATGGTGTACGGCGCTGAAGCAGTCCTGCCGTGCGACATCAAGTTCGACGCCCCCCGAGTGGTGGCCTACGATGAGTCTGATGCAGAGGAAGCACTCGAAGATGACATGGACACCCTGGACGAAGCACGCGACATCGCCCTTACCCGCACAGCCGTGTATCAGCAAGACCTGCGCAACTATCACGGACGGCGACTCCGGCCCAGAGCGTTCGTCCCTGGTGATCTTGTCCTCCGTCTCAAGCAGAAGAAGGTGCACAAACTTGCCTCCCCATGGGAGGGTCCATACATCGTGACAGAAGCAATCGGTGGCGGAGCTTACCGCCTGAAGGACTCGAAGACGGGGACAGTCTGCAGCAACCCGTGGAACGTTGCGCAACTGCGCCGTTTCTACGCCTGATCGACCCCAATTTGTAACAATGTACAATGTCAAGAAGCGGCAGGTTTCAGACGCACTCTTTCCCTTGCCAGGGTACCTGAGGGGACTGGAAGGGTTTTAATGAGGCGGCCTGCTCGCAAAAATCAATAAAGTGATTTGAGGAACAAGCTCTCCCCTTTACTTTTATCAGCAAGCAACTCAAAAATCCTCGGCCGCCACCCGAACCACTCGGGGGCTGCGCTGTACAGGTCTAAGTCAAAACCTAGGCCGCCACTCGACGCACTCGGGGGCTGCGCCACACAGGTTCCACTCGAAAAATCCTCGGCCGCCACCCGAACCACTCGGGGGCTGCGCTGTACAGGTCTAAGTCAAAACCTAGGCCGCCACTCGACGCACTCGGGGGCTGCGCCACACAGGTTCCACTCGAAAAATCCTCGGCCGCCACCCGAACCACTCGGGGGCTGCGCTGTACAGGTCTAAGTCAAAACCTAGGCCGCCACTCGACGCACTCGGGGGCTGCGCCACACAGGTTCCACTCGAAAATCCTCGGCCGCCACCCGAACCACTCGGGGGCTGCGCTGTACAGGTCTAAGTCAAAACCTAGGCCGCCACTCGACGCACTCGGGGGCTGCGCCACACAGGTTCCACTCGAAAACCCTCGGCCGCCACCCGAACCACTCGGGGGCTGCGCCGTACAGGTCTAAGTCAAAACCTAGGCCGCCACTCGACGCACTCGGGGGCTGCGCCACACAGGTTCCACTCGAAAATCCTCGGCCGCCACCCGAACCACTCGGGGGCTGCGCCGTACAGGTCTAAGTCAAAACCTAGGTCGCCACCCGATGCACTCGGAGGCTGCGCCACACAGGTTCCACTCGAAAATCCTCGGCCGCCACCCGAACCACTCGGGGGCTGCGCTGTACAGGTCCAAGACAAACCTAGGCCAAAACCCGAATCACTCGGGGACTGCGCCATACAGGTCCGACTCGAAAAACCCTTGGCCGCCACCCGATGCACTCGGGGGCTGCGCCGTACAGGTCTAAGACAAAACCTTGGTCGCCACCCGACGAACTCGGGGGCCGCACCACACAGGTCTAACTCGAAAACGCCTCGGCCGCACTCGGAAGCACTCGGGGGCTGCGCCGCACAGGCCTGACTCGACACACCTTGGCCGCACTCGATCCGCTCGGGGGCTGCGCCATACAGGTCTACAGAAGTCTCCAATACACAATTTATTCACTCGGAGGATCCGACGACCTCGGCATACATACACTTATGCTCCCATTTGGGAAAAATATCTCTTACAAACTAATGCTATACAGCAACAGTCTGGCTATTCTTATCTTCAGGTTCCTCCTTTGGTGCATCTAGTGGCCCTACAAGTTGCTCACTGAAGCTTTGGACCTGTTGAATCATCTGACGCGCAGCCGCAAGGGTGTCGGCGTAGTCATCTGCTCCAGGCAAGCCATCAAGCACCTTGTCCAAGGGAAGATGAGGCCGGTGCATTCGAACGTACGCCAGCGCAACGTTCGCCCCGCCAACAAGCTGGGTGTGCACGACTTCCTTCAACGCCTTGACCTTACCCTCGCGGTACCTCTCCAGCAGCGCAGCCAGTCCGCTAGGCTGCTCGTTGTGCGGAAAGAACACCTTGTTGACCTGCAGTAGGGTCTTTCTGCAACCTTCCAAGAGCAAAGCAGCCCGCTAGGTGCGATCCAGCATCCTAGCCAGTACACTGCCCTTGGGTTTGTCTGACCAAAATTGACGAGCTTTGAGTGAGTCACCGGCGGCTTCTCTATCCACCCGCTCGTCCACTCGACCCTGCTCGGCCTTCCAGTCAGCATTCACATCTGCATCAAGACCCAACACTTAGAAGAATGAAAGCATAAAGAAGCCGAAACAAATCGCTTGAAGGCCAACCTTGCAGCTGTCGACTGATCAAGTCTATCTGGCCAAGAAGGAATTCCTCACGCTGGGAAAACGGCGCAGCGGGCCGCGACTTCAAGCGCTCCAGCTCCAACTCGCCAACCTTCAGCTTCGACTCGAGCTCCATAATCTTGTTCCTCATGTAAGTGATCACTCGCTGATCATTCACACTTCGCGCGTGGGATGGGGCAGCTTGACGACGAGGGCGAGTGGGTGCAGCCGAAGAGGTATCCTCGTCCTCACCCGCACCAGCGGCTCCAGCAACCTCGGGAGTCTCACCCATCTCAGGCTGCCAATTTTCGACATTGTCAAGCAAATTCATATGACAGAAGACTCGAAGACAAAATTATATTTCGACACTAGCATGTTCGCGGCCAAAAGACTTCGCAGATCATGAGTTTCATTACAGACCAAGTTCAAAAGAAGAAGAACCCTAAAACAAAGGAAACTACATTGCAGACTCCGACCGAGAACGGCCCTTCCTAGCGGCCAACTCTGCAGCCTTGGCGATTCTCTTCTCGAAGGTGGCAACCAGCTTCGCAGCCAGCTGACTCGCCCGCGCCTTCACAGAGCTAAGGGACGCGGTCTTGCCATCAGGCCTCCGAGGGAAGTCACTGACAACCTTCTCAAAGTCACCTGCGACTTGGTGACCAAGTAGGAGCTGGAAAGTGAGCTCTGAGCCGCGTACCGTCTGAGCACGCGTGTAGTCCGCCATGGTGGTCGCTTCGCCTTCAAACGGAGCCGCAAGCGCGTCAACAGCGTCCGGCGACGGCTGGTTGGGGAAGATGCTCCGGTGCACAGTCGCCAGGGCGCCTGTCGACTTCTGCAGCGCCGTCAAGGCATATGCACAGACGCGGTCGACGAAGCCGACAGCCTCGGCCAAGCTGACATTAGCACTGGAAGTTCCTTCGGGAGGAGCACCTCCGTAAGTCTCTGCTCCAGAAGGACCACACGGATAAGACACCAGAAGTCGACACAAGAAAAAGTAGGCAAACAGCCGAGATACTTACTTTCAGTAGCGTCGGCGAGTGAGAGCAAGTGCTCAACCTGGGCCTTCTCCAGTTCGTCCCGGGCTCGCTCTCGCTCTTGAGCTTCGCCCAGTGACTTCTCCAGCTCCGCGACCCGCTTCGCCAGGCTCTCCCTTTCGCCTGTGGATCACCGGATCAAAGTTAAAAATGAAGATAGTCGACGCACCTCTTGAACGCACGGGTTGGTACTCACTGTTGGCTTGCTCCAGAGCAGTGCGGAGTCGACCCCCCTCCTTCTCCATTCGCACGAAGGCCGTGGCTCCCTCCAGCAGCTGGCGACAAAACGGCTGTGCAAAGAACAAGATATCAATCTGCGCCCGACTATTCTAGTCACGCACATCTTCGGGGGCTACTCCCATCGGGAGCGCTGTTCGCGCACCCGATACAGATATTGCAGACTGCATTAAGAGACACTTACATGCTCAAGCAATCCAGCATCCAACGAGGTCGCATCAGCAATCTTCTCGGGAACGGAGGAAGTCAAAGCCTTCAAGGTCGACGCATCACCCGCCTGCGGCTCTTCTTCGGTCGCCTTCGCGGTCTGCTCCAACACGGGAGCAGAAGTGTGCTCCATCTCTGGAGGCGAAGAACCGACAGCGCCAGTGCAGTTGCTGCGACAGGATAATTCAATTCAAATACTCGCAAAGGCAAAAAGGGCACTCGACAGAACAAGGTGATGGTTTCAAGACTAACCTGGTGACGTCCTGATCATCATCGCTGCCCAGGGAGACGGAGGGCATCCTCGCGAATCCGGTCGGTGGCGCAGAGCTAAGGGGAGGCACGACCAAAGGCTCTGTCGGGTCGCTCGTGTGCCTGGCACCCGAGGACGACTCGCTCGCCTCGTCCACGTCCTCCACCTCCACTTGCTTTGCGGGTGACGAAGTCGAAGCAGACTCGCCGCTCTTTCGCCTTTGCCGCTTATGCAGCGGCTCTTCGTCTTCATCATCTTCCTCCACCTCTTCGCTCAGAGAGTTAGCGGAAGGAAGCTCATCGTCATCATCCTCGTCCTCCTTCAAGATCTCTGCCTCTTCGTGAGGACCGTTCTCCATCAGCGGAGGAAGGCTGACAAAGCTGGAGCGACCCTGTCAAAAATTCGGGTCAGACAAAAGAAAATTTCGACAGAACATACAAGACAGAAGCACAACAAAAAGGAAGCTTACCTCAGGCACAGGGTTGTTCGGCCCATACGGCTTCACTGGGCACTTCACGTTGCACATATCGGCGGCTCAGAGGCTGGTGATGCTCCTCACCTTTGACTCGACTTCTTCGTCGCCAAGTTCATCGCCGGTTTCGTGCGCCCACATCGGGTGGACGCGAGAACGGAGCGGTTGCACCCGCAGCCTGAAGAAGGTGGCAATCAGATGCACCCCACCTGTCTCGCGCCCAAGGGTCTTCAGAAGATCGCGGAGGAGCGCCAGCAGCGGTTTGGTCGCCTCCCTGTCTTCCTTCGACAGCGGGTGCGTCCATGCGTTCGTCTTCTGCAACGCGCGATCAGCTGCGAAGTCGGGAAGGCCTTCTTGGTCGCACTTGACGTAGAACCATTTCTTCCGCCAGTTCTGGACGGAGTCGGACTTCTTTATTTGGAAGTACGTGGTGTCGCCACACACTTGGATGCCGAAGCCGCCGACTGGGTAGACCTGCTTCGACTTCCCAACGTTCCTCTTGACGAGGAACAGCGACTTCCAGAGAAGCCAGTTGGGAGAGATTCCCAAAAAGCACTCGCAGAGCACGATAAAGCTCGCGATGCTCAAGACACTATTGGGAGTCAGATCGTGGATCTGAATCCCATAAGCATACATGAGACCACGAACAAAATCGTGGATGGGGAACCCGAAACCCCGTGGAAGGAACTCCACGAAGCAGACGCGTTCCCCATCGCGAGGGGAGGGGAGTACCTCTTTTCCCGGAGCACGCACGGCCGCCTGGTTCGCCGGCGGCAGCAGCCCCTGCGCGCGGAGGCTCTCGAGATCGGTCTTCTTCACCGACGACTTTACCCAGTCGCCGTCCACCTTCTTCATGCCCGCATCGGCGGCGGTGCCCTCGGCGGTCTTCGCTCTTTTCAAGCCCATCTTCGCTCGGGAGAGTGGAGAAAGCTCTGGAGAACTGGGCGCAAGGGCAGCAATGGAGGAGCAGCAATGGAGGAGAAAGCAGTGGAGATGGCGGCGAAATGAGGATGGCGTGAACTGTTCCCCACCGCGGTGAAAAATATATACCGCGGGGACAGTTCATCCTGGCCGTTCACCGCGAAGCCGCTCTCCACAACCTCATCCGGCCGTCCACGCGTCGCGCAGAGAGGCCAACCGTCGCCGCCCACGCCGCCCTGTACGCGCGGGAATCGAGGCGTCTTCATCACGCCGCGAAAAGTTCGCGCCCAACGGTCAGATCAGTCAATGCTGGCACTGGGACCACCATGTCACGTCCCATCGGACGCAGAGCACGCCGAAAACGTCAGCACTGACGTCATCCGCGGAGGCATAGCAAGCCAATGGGCTGATGGAGCACCCGGACAGTTCATTCGAGTGCAACAAAGATATAGTAAGCTCTAAGAGCTGAGTCGACTCGACAAGTTCATTCGAGTGCACAAGAAATACAGTAAGCTTCACATGCTGAGCAAACTTAAGCAGTAAGCCAAACCGGCCGAGTACAAAGTAAGTCATGCAAAGCAAGTTGCGACTCCGTCAATTCGAGTCCCTTCTTCACTCCCATCGGGAGCAGGCTTTTCGACTGAAGAAAAATTGAGTTTAACCTCAATTGCAAGCAATTCAGCTTAATCTCGGGGGCTACTCCCATCGGGAGCGCTGTTCGCGCTCCCGAATGACTCAGAACAGTCGCAGTCGAAAAATTACCGACCAAAGCAATACTCGCAGTTTTTACCCTGCAGTTGATATTTCGACTAAGGAATCCTCCATAAGCCCTGAACGGCCGGAGTCGACCATTTTATTTGTTCCTTTCAGGAACCTGGTGGCGTGCCCGGAAGGAAGGAGTCCTTTACCCGACTCTACGATTCGACTAAGCACTCGGGGGCTACTGTTGTGGGGTTACCTTTCGAGTACCCCACGGTGGTGGTACCTGGGTCACGCCAAGGAAGGCCCAAGGAAGGCCCAAGAAGGATGATGTACGGCCCAAGGTAGTCGACGTTAGGTCATCAGCTTGATCATCCTGTACGTGCCATCAACACCGTTCACCCGAGACCCAGCCTATCATATAAAGGCTGGGAGGGTCCCTCGTCTAGGGTAACGAAGCAACTAGCGAACACCAACTCATAGCCGCCATCTAAACCCTAGCGAGATTGCTATCTCGCCATTGTAGCCACCTTGATCATAATTCCAGACAAGCAGGAGTAGGGTGTTATCCTCCGGGAGCCTGAACCTGGGTAAATCGTCCCCTGTTAGCCGTCGTGATCACCAACGTTCATCTTCCTCCCCTTCAATCAACCCGGGGTACTCGACCCAGGGATTTGCCGAGCTCTAGCCTCGTCACGCCCGTCTCGGTCGGCTGCTCCCTGCACGTCGCGGCCGGCTCCCGCATCCGCATCCGGTTTTCCTCCTAGAGAAACTCTGGGACTCGGGGACTCCGGGGCTCGACATCACCACCGCCCCGGGCTCGCGCCCGCGTCGTCCTCGTCTACCCGCCGGCATCCTCCATGTCACCCTCGTCTGTCCGCGCCTCCGCCTCCGCGCTGGCCCCCGCGTGCCTCCGCGGCCGCGTCCGCCCGCACGGCCTGTCCGGCTGGCCGTGCCGGCTGTGCCGCCTCGCCCGGCCGGCATTCTCGCTGCCCCGCCTTGCTGCTCCGCCGTCCGGTTGTCCGGGTGAAGAGGAATCGGAGGAGGGAGCCGGCGGAAAGAAGAAAAGAAGAAAAGAAGAAAGGAAGAAAGGAAGAAGAAAAAGGAAAAGCCAGCTCGGCTGAAAAAAGAAAAGAATAGGAGAAAAGAAAGGAAGAACCGGCTGGACAACGCCCGATCGACAGGCCGGATGCCTCTGCTTCGCTGCTGGGCCGGCTGGCTCCGGGACAGCCGCGTCTTGAGACCCAGTCGGCTGGGGGCCGATCCGGCTCCGTTTGGCTGCCTAGCCGGCCGGATCCCGACTGGCTGCAGCACCCCGTCTCCGTCCGCACCAACAAATAAGAACGTAAGTATCGTCACGTAAGTTTTCGCACCAGGCACATGAAAGTTGATAAGTTTCGAAAGACACTCGGGGACTACCCCCTCGTTTCTTCGCAAGTGCTTTGCTGGCAAGTCCGGAGACTACCTTCGTATCAGTGCAAGTTTTGTGTTTTATCGTCCGACTGTGGCTAGCCGGCTGTTCATTCTTCCCGGCAATGGGCTACTAGCGCGCTGGACGCCCAAGGCCCACTCTGCGGATCCGCGCTGCAGACTCGCCGGCCAGAGCAAAAACTGGAAAGCTCACACGTGAAAAACATCAAAGGGAAGAATAACACCCAGCCGGCCACGAGAACCCTGCCTCGCTCGCCTAAGTCAAACTGCTAAAGTCTGACTGTGCACTCGACCAGCCGACCCACTCTTCGGATCCGTGCTGCAGACCGCAACCCGGCTGACACGCCGGCAAGAGCAGCGGTCATGACCGGCCGGGTGCACAGAAAACAACTAAGGGGGTAGGGCGAGGGCGATCCGGCACCTAATAAAGTAAAAGATGGAAAGTAAAAGTGCCAACCTTTCGGTTTCTTACGCCGCTAAGTTAAATGTTTAATATATCTTCACGACTAACTTTGTTTCTTGCACTATTTTTTTGGGGAAACCTACCGAGGGCCCCCTGCTAAAGCTGCAGGACCACGACAGCTTCGGGGACTAGTGTCGGGGGGATAGTCCCCCGATATACCAAAGTCCACGACTCGACAAGATCTAGCAGTTGGCTGGCCAAATCCGGCTGGCCCTCCCGCTGACCGGCCAAATCCGCCTGGCCGGCTGGCTGCCGTGAAGACCTGTCCGGCTGGCCATCTGCCTGGCCGGCTGGCTGCCTTGAAGCCCTGGCCAGCTGGCCATATGCCTTGCCGGCTGGCTGCCCTGAAGCCCTCTCCGGCTGGACAATCTGTTCGGCTAGCCACCTGTCCGACTGGACAATCTGTCCGGCTGGCCGCCTGCCAGCCAGCCACGGAAGACCCGACAACGACGACGCCCGATACAGTTGCTGCACAACGCCGACCACACCGACAAGACATAAAGGAGAAGGCCATACCGAAGACCCCGCCGACCCGGAACCGGCGGAGGCGGAGCCGGCAGGACAGGAAGCGCGCCACCCGGCTCCTCACGTCCCCGACAGCGGCGCCTCCATACCGTGCGGCGTCCACTATACATGATGGAAGAGCACTGTGGGAAGGAAGAAGACTGTAGCCGGACCCGCCGGGTCCGGGTCGGGCAGCCGGCCCCCGCCAGTCAGTGTGTAATGAGCCGGACCCACACATGTACAACACCTCCTCAGCCCTATATAAGGGAGGGTGCGGCCAGATAGGAGGGGGAGGCTTTTTGGAAACCCTAGACTGCTCTAGACGAGATCAACCAGTTCGCTTTAGAGGAAACCCTAGACTACTCTACCCGACAGCCCGAGCCGGACGCTCCTATACAGCTCAAGGAGCAAGTTTGTAACCGATATACACCGTGAACAAGCAAGAACACAGCAGGAGTAGGAGTGTTACCTCACCATGAGGGCTCCGAACCTGGGTACATCGTGTGTTAGCGAGCATGTTTGTGCCCAATCCCGCCTGCAGGTGCCGCCGGCTGTGTTAGCTGCTCCCACACCACTCAAGCCTTCCCTTAGGCATATGTCCACACCACGATATTTGGACTAGTGTCGGGGGATAGTCCCCCGATATACCAAAGTCCACGACTCGACAAGATCTAGCAGCTGGCTGGCCAAATCCGGCTGGCCCTCCCGCTGACCGGCCAAATCTGGCTGGCCAACCTGCCCGGCTGCCCGAAGGCATGAAGACCTGGCCGGCTGGCCATCCGCCTGGCCGGCTGGCTGCCGTGAAGACCTGTCCGGCTGGACAATCTGTTCGGCTGGCCACCTGTCCGGCTGGCCGGCTGCCAGCCAGCCACGGAAGACCCAACAACGACGACGCCTGGTACAGTTGCTGCACGACGCCGACCACACCGACAAGACATAAAGGAGACGGCCATACCGAAGACCCCGCCGACCCGGAACAGGCGGAGGCGGAGCCGGCAGGACAGGAAGCGCGCCACCCGGCTCCTCACGTCCCCGACAGCGGCGCCTCCATACCGTGCGGCGTCCACTATACATGATGGAAGAGCACTGTGGCAAGGAAGAAGACTATAGCCGGACCAGTCGGGTCCGGGTCGGGCAGCCGGCCCCCGCCAGTCAGTGTGTAATGAGCCGGACCCACACATGTACAACACCTCCCTCAGCCCTATATAAGGGGGGGGGGGTGCGGCCAGATAGGAGGGGGACGATTTTTGGAAACCCTAGACTGCTCTAGACGAGATCAACCAGTTCGCTTTAGAGGAAACCCTAGACTACTCTACCCGGCAGCCCGAGCCGGACGCTCCTATACAGCTCGAGGAGCAAGTTTGTAACCGATATACACCGTGAATAAGCAAGAACACAACAGGAGTAGGAGTGTTACCTCACCATGAGGGCTCCGAACCTGGGTACATCGTGTGTTAGCGAGCATGCTTGTGCCCAATCCCGCCTGCAGGTGCCGCCGGCTGTGTTAGCTGCTCCCACACCACTCAAGCCTTCCCTTAGTCATATGTCCACACCACGACAGCCCCGAACCACAACACCACCCAACACCACCGCAGTGAAGGCACCACTCACCCAAGACCACATCAGCCCCCGACGTGTCCAAGGAGAACACGACGCGAGCAACGATGTCGCCGTCCAATCCAGAGCGGATTGAGCTTTCACTCTGGGTGGGAGGTAGGGTCCACAGCTGTGCCTCCAAGGAGGAAAGCGACACCCTTCGGCGTCACCGCCGCTAAAGCCAGACCAGCCGACAAGGGGTTTCCCCCGGACCCGTACCTAAACCACCAGCACCACGCCCACATGTGCGACGACGAACGAGGCCGCCGAGCGACACGACGAACGGGGAGGAGTGAGCCGAAGAGGAGGGGAGAGGCCGTACCGCCAGATATGGAGCCTGAGCTGGAGAAGAAAACAAGCGCCACGAGCTCCGCCTGCCGGCGCCTCGCCGCGCCAGCGATTAAGGACGCCCACCTGCGACCGGCGCCTGCCGCTTAGAGGCTGTCGCCTCATCAAACGGGGTTGTCGTCTCGAAGACCGCAACCTACCGTGCGAGGCACGGAACGGCGAGATCCTCGCCGTCACCGTCACTGGCGGCCGTGCGAGCTTGCCTGGCGTCCTCCTCGGGTGGCTACGAGGGAGGGGAGAGGGGAGGAGGGGGTGGCGGTGCGGGAACCCTAGTCGCCGCCCGTGTCGCCCAAGTGGACGACGTGGGGGCCTTTCCCACGCATCCGTGGCTTCAGCTATTTCATATATATACTTCGGTAAAGTTCGGAAATCCACTTTGGCTCCCGGGCTCATATGCTCCCGGTTGCCTTTTCGATTTTTTTGAATTTTGAAAACGCTTCAAAAAAATCTGAAAAAAATTGTGCGGAAACATATTCATGTATTCAATACTCGTGTAAATTTTCGACAGAAAATATCAAATTTTGCGCCCTGTGCGAAAAAGACAAATATCGGACAGACAAAATAGATGAACAGTCCACTATTCAAAAAGACAGATTTGTCTTTTTTACACAGGGCGCAAAAATTGATATTTTCTGTTGAAATTTTACACGAGTGTTGAATACTTCAATATGTTCATGTCCAATTTTTTTCAGAATTTTTCGAAGCATTTTCGTATTTTTAAAAAATCGGAAACAAAACCGGGAGCATATGAGCCCGGGAGCCAGAACGCCACCCTCGGTAAAGTTCTAATATATGCACCACGTACTAGTAGGAGAATAGACCAGTACTAGTGGTACTCCTTTTTTCCCCATGATCCTAGATTAGTATTTCGCGTCGCCGTCCACTGAAAAATATTTTCAGCACTGCTCAAAAAGGAAAAATGGAAACACAAAAAAGACAATACCCGTATGGCTGTATTTGATATTTCACCGCACGCTACCTCGTTACCGGCAGCTATCCACAGCTCGGAAGACGCCCGCCCGATGTCACTGCGCCAGCAGGCAGCGACGGTCGTGCCGCTGGCATCGCGAATCTTGAAGCGCCGCAGTCGTACGTGGACGCGCAGGCAGCCGTCCGATCTTACGGAATCTTTTAGTTTGCCCATTCGTCAATCGTCAGCGCTCCGTCCCACGCCTGCCCCTGCCTACAGAATTGATTATCGTTTGCCATGACGTACGGGCGAGGATGATTAGTATGGCTTTTAAGCAGACACACCCTCCGACTATCTCGTGTGTGCTCATGTATATATGGCAGCTAAACGATGACAAATAGGCACGAGCTGTCACGGTCACATCGTGATTTTCGTGTCTACCAAGCCTTTTATAGAGGAAAGAAAAAACGGGTATAATTGTGATTATTAGCTCCAACCAATGAGAAGAATGAAAAGCTCATGTGGATGCAGTAGAGACCTTCCTAGACGCACGAGGCTGAATATGACATCTGCAATGGATTACCACTAGTGTCACCCCGTGTCTTTTTCTCAAGATATATATCTCGTACTACCTTTTTTTTTTCCTTTTGGCGAATGATATCTCGTAATACCTCTGTCCACATATATAAGACGTTTTGATGCGCTGTTTTATCCCACCAAAAATCTTATAGTTGGGGGACAAATGTATGTAGTAGAAAGTTGCACGACAATACGGATGATTGATACACATTGAGTTTCATGCCATTTCTCACCTAGAAAAACGTTCATCCGTGATGACACTATACGACACTCCCTTTTCTTACGTGACTTTAACGTTTTCTGAACTGGGAGGCTGGGACAAGACTAATATTTAACGTCATTGTCTATGCAAAAGTATTTCGTTTTTTTAAATTAGCGGGATATAAAGCCGCTATATCGTTTGTACCAACCTCGCGTGACAGTTACACCGGTTGAGTGTTAGACGAAAAGTGCCACCAATGACGTGCTAATTGGGCCAAACTATTAAACCTAAAACCCGCCGCCGGCCCAAACTTCATAGGGCTCGAAAAGTACGCGTGGCCCACGGGGTGCGTGACCGGTGTCACCCAAAACCCTAGACCTATATAAATCTGACCATTCCTCACCCCTTACCCTAGAAAAAATTGTGGCGGCGGCGAGAAAGGAAAGCAACGATGCGGCAAACCGGCGGCGGTAGCGAGGAAGGGTTGCGGCAGCGCGTCCGATTGGCGGCGCGCCTGTGGCCCATGACTGCGTCGCCTAGCGCTGCGATTGGTGGGGAGGAACGCGAGTGGGGAGAGGAGGCGGCGGCGGCGGCTTCTGTTCTTACCAACTTCGCCAGGATGTCCCAAATACCTCCGTTTACACCTCAAGGCAAGCTTCTTCTCTTCTCTCTATTTTGTTATACAATAGAACACATATGATCATTTGATGCCTAATTTCCTTATTTATTTTCATGATTTTGGTAAATCCTTGAATCGTCGCTGTAGTAGTCATAGTTGTTAATGCATGCCATCCCTAGATTGTGTAGGCTGCTATTTTAAACTATCATTTTCCAACATTCATTGGTGCTTTGAAAAGGAAAGAGAAAAGAAAAGAAAAAATAAAGATATTACTACGCCGCATACTAAGTCGTTATTATTATTGGCAATGATCGACAGCTCGGAGCGGAAGACGGCGCCAACATGCAGGAGCACCAACAACTAGCAACGCTAGCCCACACAACCGCAAGAGCCTACCACTGGCCTCATGTATCAGGCGTCGTTCACCGCGTCTCCAGCCCGTTGAAATCTCCAACTGGTTGATTAATCAGCGATCCCTCCCACGAGCCCTCATGCCCTCCTACGAATCAAACGAAGATAGCGTTGGTTCAGGTGAGATATTTGACTTACTGTAGTTTGGATTTGATTATGATTTGCATTCATGGGTGATGAAGATGATTATTGTGGGTTTTAGGCAGATACACACCCCAATTATCTCGTATTATGGTTCGTATCCACTGTGGTAGCTATGAAGTGATCGACAATAGGCACAAACATTTTTTTTTTTGACACGATTGACGCAAACTGTGACGATCAAACCAAGATCATTATGTCTTGGAAGTCTCCAGAGAGGAAAGAAAAAGCTTGGGTAATTGTGACCAACTCAAATTGGATGCATGGTAGATGATCCCATGAAGGCTATGTGTTGTGTCAAGAGACTTTTGTACCGATACCGCACGAAGTTGATGTCTTGTGTAGATAACACCTAGAGTCAACGTTTGTTGAGCCGTACCTTCGTTATACATATTCACAATATTCATGAAGACACACACACAATGGTTTTCCAACCGCTTCTTAGCTCGAAAAATACACAAAAGACCCAAATTTTAAGACAACTATATATGCACTCAGGATGGTTTTCACTCTCTCTTTATTTAGCACCCATACGTGACGTGTCACGCGTGGCCAGTCATCCGATCTCGCGAATCTTTAGTTGTTTTATTGGATTACGGAGATTACTCTGTTCATTGACTTTATTACGATTCACGCTAACGTATGGCGGTATGGGTAAGGATGCATGATTAGTGTGTCTTTAGGTATATACGCCCTCCAGCTATCTTGTATTATGTTTTTAGTTAGCTGAGTGATGATGGTATGTGTACGCTGTGACGTCGACCACAATATGATCTTTTGTGTCTGCAAAGTCTTTTAGAGGAAAGAAAAGTGTGCAGAGCTACGACTATAGCTCTAATAAGTGGGGTGACTAAAAGCCTTTGGCGATATATGTTAGGCAATGTTGTGGGTATGTTAGGCAATGTTGTGGGTACAAACTTTGCGTGCTTAGACTTTCTATGTGCCGATAAAAACCACACGAGTCTGACTGCATGTGTCATCCACAATTTTGGTAAGCACCAACCCCACCGTTTGCCTTTGGCGATATAGATTAGGCAATGTTGTGGGTACAAACTCTCGTGCTTAGACTTTCTACGTGTCGATAAAAACCACACGAGGCTGATTGTGTCATCTAAAATTTGGTAAGCACTAACACCCCACCGTTCGTCGACATGTCTCGTCGAACAGATGGACAACACCTATGTCGACGCTATGTGTAGTGAAATTCAACCAATTTCTCTTAGCCATTATCTCTTGTCAGCATAGCCATTATTTCCTAACAAGCCATATATTATAGTAAAAATAAATAAACAAATGTATATACACAGACACGGCATACTGACATGTTTGTACATATATGCATGTTATGCGTGCTCGTGCACGTATGTATTTACAGCGCAATCATCCACCACGTACACGCACTGCTGCACACAGCTGGCTTAATTTCTCCCCATAATAATACGTGAGTGCACACACATATATATATATATTTTATCCTGAGACTACACCACAGTTAGACTACTACTGTATGTCACGTCGCTGTCCACGGCGAAGTATCTAATTCCCAGCACGTCGGAGTCGGAGGTTCTATCTAGACCGAAAAGTAAAAGCAGAAAATACAAGAAATAAAGGTATTCCACCGCACGCTACGTACGTACATGGCTAGCTACTACGTATTGTCAACGACGAGCGACAGCTCGGAGCTCGCGGAAGACGACGATGCTGCCAGCATGCAGCGGCGCGACGGGACGAATCTTGAAGCGCTGGCGCACACCCACGGCCGTCCGATCCCACCGGAATCTTTTGATCATTAGCTGATGGTGAATAAACCGATGGAAGATAACGTTCATTTACGGGAGAAGATTCTGCTTAGATTATGTTACGGGATTATGATTTGGGGGTGACGTACGGGTGAGGATGATTAGTGTGGATTTAACCAGATGTACCCTCCAACTACCGTCCTATTCCGCTTTAGGTTCTGGAAAAGTACTAGTACGTGTAGCCAAGTCAATGATAACAATGGGCACAGGCTAGCTGTCACGGTTACACCATGATTTTTTTTTTGTGTGTGAGTGTCCTTAGAGAATGGAAAGCGCGTATAACCGTGATTACTAGCTCTAATCGGTATGGATGGTAGCTAGGTGACGTTATGTGGTGCTGAAATTGTATATATCGGTAGGCCGAATACGACATATGTAGTAATGGGGTACCACTGGTCTCACCTCACTATTTTTGTCGAGTTGTCTTGTAGATAGACACCGATGGCGATACACTATTTTCTTATATAGCATAATGAATAGACGCGAAGTTTCTATGTCAAAATCGCATGCATGGGAACTTATGTGTTGTACTCCAGTAGTATTTGTTTTCTCCCTATGTATTTAGTACACTACTTTTCAATAATGTCAGATAAACTTGTGGTTATATGTTAGTGAAGGTAGACAAAGGATTCAGTCATGCATATGCATTCTTATGATCTTATCCATATGGGTAGTTTCGCATGTCACGTCCAAGTGTGAAAGTAGACGAAGCCGCCCGGCACGGGCTGTTAAGCTTCTGCCTAACCGAAACCAGCTAATTAATTAATTAATTACCGTGTTGACCGTCCGCGATCACACTTGGAGGTAGAAGAAAGAGCCTTCCCTGGCGAATACGCGGAAAAAGGGGGGGCGGAATCGCGAAAGCGGCAGAGAGCTTTGATATCCGTGCGGCCGTGAGTTAATTTCGCGTGCTCGCTGTACATACGGGTGTGTAGAGAGAGAACAGAGCGGAGCCAGAGGAGAGAGAGAGAGAGAGAGAGAAGGAGAGTCCACGTGAGCCAAGCGGTGGTGGAGGAGGAGCGAGAGAGAGATCCCTCTCTCCGGCCTCCGGCTCGCCATGGATCCCCCCTACGCAGGTCAGCGCCGCCGCCTCCTCCCGCCATCTCTCTCCGTCGCTTTCTCTGTTCGTTCTTTTCTGGGCGCCGTCGAACGCGTGCGCGCGGCGGCGGCGGCCGGGGGGTAATGTCGATCTGTCCGTCCGGGCATCGAATCCGCGCTCCGGGCGGCGCGGATTGGGTTTCTCCGCGCGGGGGAGAGGCGCCGCCGGCGCCGAGATTTCCGCGCGTTTTAGCTTTTACGGCGACGAATCCGGGCGCGGGGCCCAACCCGAGATTTAGCCGTCCTCTCCTTTCGGAAGGTTTTTATCTGCGGATGCGTCTCGCCGGCCAGCGCCGTTTTCCCGTCGTGGTAATCCGGTGGGCGCGCCGGTATCTTTTCTCGCTCTACGTGTGGTTGGTTTATCTACGGGTGGTTGGTGGTGCTGGTGAGACCGGGGGGCGAGGAGGAGTGGCCGTGGAAAGATTTTAGCGGCGCCGGCCCAGATTTGGCGCTTGCATGCGGCGATGGCTACGCGCATTGCGCTCCTCTCCCTCTCGCGACGAGTCGCCGGCCGCTGTGGCCCGCGCCTTTACGTCCTTTTCCTGGGGGTTTTGACGTGTCGATGTCTGGTTTCTATGGGAAAGGCTCGGCCGGTGATTCGTTTCTTGGGGCCGTCTATAGTGCGTGCCGATTCTTTATTTCCTGGATGGATTTTGCAAGGATTAGATAGATCTGCCGGGAGAGTGGTACCTTTGCGTTCCTTGTCAGGCTGCTGCTGTCTACTGGCGCATGTGGACGCCTACGTTGTGCCAACCTTGGATGTTTTATTTTGTGTGTGCAATGCTCATCTTGTACAATGCACGTATAGCTAGCTCCACTGAAATGCCAGACTCTGAACTTTGTTGAAGGAAACTCTTGTCCCAGAGCTACTGGTTGCATAAGGCCTGAAAAGATTTAAACTTTGTTGGCCGCTTTTCATCTTTGAAAGTGAATTTTGATAGACGCTTCCTCGGATCCACCTTTTTTTTGCTTTATTCTCAAAATACTGGGCATCATTCATATTTGATATACCTCACTGCTGGTACCTGTATTTTTGAGGATGTATGACATTGTAGCCAGTGCCAGCAACTCGGCTTCCTAGGGCTGCCTCCTACAGACCTTGGTGTGTTGAGCTGGGTTTCTATTCCCACATGTGCTGATTGTTTTTTTGTGCATTTTGTAAGAATCACTGTTAGCAGGATTTCATCGGTCAGCCGTCAGGAGTTAGAGGAGTTGTACCTCGTGTTCCATGTCAAGCTGCACGCTACTGGCGCATGTAGGTTGTTACGTTAGGCCAACCTTGGTTTACACCGTTACATGTTATTTTGATGTTTTTCCGTGTGTGACGTTTGTAATGTACAATGCACGGATAGCTCCACTAAATGTCCCCATTTGTAGTGCCGAATACTGGATTTTGGTGAAGGAAAGTCTAATCCCACAGTTACCAGTTACATATGGGCCTGAAAAGATATAAACTCTGTTGGCTGCGTTTAAGTTTGAAAGTGAATTTGATAAGGGCATTTACGAAGCCCACCTTTTCTTAGTAGTAGATGTGTTCTTGTGCGTCCCTCTCCTGTAAAACCATGCTATTTGTAATGCACAGACTAATTTAACGATGTATATATTACTGATAATTATAAAGATTCCAAGGCCTTACATTGATGTTTTACTTGCATTTTATATGTTATGATCGTCAGTAGCAACTTTAAATACCATTTTTCATTTGTTCCGCTATTTTCTATAACCAAATTGGAATGATGCCCCAAAACCATGACTCGCTCGACCCCTCTGAAGTTTCCGGTCTTGGATATCTCTACATTATTGCAAATCTGGATAACAATTTTTTGGGGTTATGCGTATTACCTTCTGGATCCTGTAAGATTATACATGTGCGATCTACTGCTGCAAAAAATGACTGCAGTATCAACTAACTGGATACTAATATATTTCAATATTCTCTTGCTCCAGGAGATACTATTGAACCTGCTAAATGCCTATTGATGAGCGTGGATGAGAAGCGAGAACTCGTTCGTGCATTATCAAAGCATCCAGGAAGTGCTCAGGATAAACTGCAGTCATGGAGTCGCCGTGAGATTGTAGAGATTCTTTGTGCTGATTTAGGAAGGGAAAGGAAATATACTGGATTATCTAAGCAGAGAATGCTGGATTATCTCTTCAGGGTGGTGAATGGCAAATCATCTAGTAGCCCTGCGGTGCATGTGCAAGAAAAAGAGCCAACTCCTGATCCCAACACAAGTAACCATCAGCACTCTGCGAAACGACAAAGGAAGAGTGATAATCCATCACGACTACCAGTTGTGGCCAGCAATCCGGTAGTAGCTGATGTACCAGCGCCACCAAGTAATGCACGATTCTGCCTGAATTCAGCATGCAGAGCGATTCTTAAATTGGAAGATAAATTCTGCAAACGCTGTTCATGCTGTATATGTTTCAAGTATGATGACAATAAGGACCCTAGCCTATGGTTGTTCTGCAGTTCAGAACAATCCATGCAAAAAGATTCTTGTGGTTTTTCATGCCATCTCGAATGTGCCCTGAAGGATGGAAGAACCGGAATTATGCAGAGTGGCCAGTGCAAGAAACTTGATGGTGGTTATTACTGCACTCGCTGTTGGAAACAGAATGATTTGCTTGGGTATTTTTTCTTGGACATCTTTTTTTTAGTCAGATTTCTGTTCTCAAGTTACAAATTACATAGTGATTTTTCTGTGCAACTTCGCTTTTTTTTTCTGTTCTTCCAGGCTTACTGCTTCACTGCCTTAGTTTGTTTATCCTAGCATTGCTTGTGCTGATAACTACTAGAAACATCCTAGTTTAACTTGGTTAGACTGGCTTTGCTAATTTGCATGTTCACTTGGTTTCTAGCCATTTTTTGACCTCAAGTACACAAATAATCTAACTGTTGTAAGATTGGGAAGTGAAACTGTTGTTTTTCTAAAAACATACGATGCATATTTCACATTCATATCTTTTAAAATAGATTGCTGCTGTCCTTTTGAACTTTATGCTATTGCTGATGTCCTTTTGAACTTTATGCTATGATAGGTCGGTGCATTCATTTCTATCTGGTATAATATTTTTGGATAAGTTCATTTTCCATCTGCTGTAAATGCGTATATTGAAAATGAATCTGCTAGATCAATATTTTTCGTGTTTTTTGGAGTATCCGTACAAGAAAAAAGTTTGATGATTGAGTTTCTAGGAATCTTGAATGACATTGTTTATCGTATATTTGTATGCATCAATTGTAATGGTTCATTTTTCAAGCGTAGCTCCTCTCAAGAGTCGTGTCCTATTTCTGATGGAATTGCTCTATTTCTTCTTGTTTGATTATTCAAAGCATAATTAATAGGGTCTTTTTGAGGAATTAGCTTGCTGAGCAATGATACGACTGTTTAATGCTCTTGTTTAGATCCTGGAAGAAACAACTAGTGATAGCTAAAGATGCTCGGCGGTTGGATGTATTGTGTTATCGGATTTTCTTGAGTCACAAGGTCTTACTCTCCACAGAGAAGTACTTGGTCTTGCATCAAATTGTGGACACAGCAATGAAGAAGCTGGAGGCTGAGGTTGGACCAATTCTCGGCGATGGAAATATAGGTCGTGGAATTGTCAGTCGGCTTACTTGTGGTGCTGAAGTTCAAACACTTTGTGCTCAAGCACTCGATGCTATGGAATCTTTGTACTTCTCACAATTTCAACGTAAGCTTCGAGGTCCTTCATATTTGTTTCACATTTACAAATGATATTGAACTGTGTGCATGTTTGCATTTTCAGGAGCCAGTATGATACCCTCGAGCTTCATAAAGTTTGAACCTATAACCCAAACATCTATCACTGTGGTTTTTGATATGGGTCAGTGCCCTACGATTGCCCAAAGTGTAACTGGTTTTAACATATGGCACCGTGTGGCTGGTACAGGATTTTACTTGCCAAATCCAACTGGCATCGTACTTGCACCGTCCAAACCATATACTGTCACAGAACTTACGCCTGCTACAAGCTATATCTTTAAGGTAGCTGCATACAGCAACTCCAACGAGTTAGAGTCATGGGAAGTCAGACTAAAGACAAGCTGTGAGAAAGAAGACGATCCAAAGGTTTCAGTGCCAGGCGGTGCTGGAGTGGAACAAACTAATGGGAGCCCAAAGACAAATAGTGGTGGTCAATCTGATCGTTCTTCAGAGGGTGTGGACTCAAACAATAATACTACAGTGTATGCTGATCTGAACAAGTCACCAGAAAGTGATTTTGAATACTGTGAAAATCCTGAGAACCTTGATTCAGATAAAGCATCTTATCACCCCAATGAGCCTACGGACAACTCACGAAACATACAGATGGCTCTAGCTAGGGTAACAGAGGTGATTGAACTGGAGGAGGCTCCTGGGCTGTCAGCGTCAGCTTTGGATGAGGAGCCCAATTCAACAGTTCAAACTGCTTTACTGAGGGAGTCTTCAAACTCGATAGAGCAGGTTCAGAGAACCGAAGTTCCTATATCACAGGATGCATCAAATGCAACTGCTGTAGATGAGCTGGTGATTCCTCCACCTCGATTCTCTGCTTCTGTGCCACCTACTGCACCGAGAGTCATGGAAAACGGTAAAGAGATTGGTGGAAGGAGCTTGAACAGAAAACCTGGTGATAACAACATGCCTCAGAATGGCTCATCAAAGCCTGAAAGAGAACCAGGGAATTCGTCGAACAAAAGATCAGGTAAACTCGAGGACAATGGTCGCAAGGACGGTTGCCCCGAAGCATCTTATGAGTACTGCGTGAAGGTTGTCCGGTGGCTGGAGTGTGAGGGCTATATTGAGACCAACTTCAGGGTGAAGTTCTTGACGTGGTACAGCCTGCGTGCCACCCCGCACGAGAGGAAAATAGTCAGCGTCTACGTGGACACACTCATCGAGGATCCTGTGAGCCTTTCTGGACAGCTCTGTGACACTTTCTCGGAGGCAATCTACAACAAGAGGCCGCCTTCAGTGCCCTCTGGTTTCTGCATGGACCTCTGGCATTAAGTGACGGGAAGCTGTTACCATTCTCTTTGGGGGGAGGGAGCATGTTTTGGTCCCATTCTTTCGTAGCAGATGTTGCATTGATTCTTCATTGGAGATTTCATTGAAAGTAGTAGTTGACTATATACAATGTGTCCATTGTAACCTTGTCCTCCGTGACTGTAGGAGGTTTAATTTAGCCTGGCACCTTGTTTCACCTCTTGTTTACTTTCTAGTCTGTCGTTTATGTTTCTGTGTTAGATGGGAGCTGCCTGCGTGATCTGGCCAGGTTAGTGCTTGGAAACCTGAAAGCTTCTGTTGCGTCAAGAATGATTCTTACACCGAATCTGGCAGAGCTAACCATGTCCTGTCATAATGCAATAATGTTCTTCATACTTGTTGGAGGAAACCGTGTGCTCTCGTTTGAGTTTACAGCCCCCCAGTATGTTGTCTGTCTGTTCTTGCATGTCAGGCCAACAAGGGCTAAATACCAGCTTCATATCCAACTCTAGGCTCCTCTCTCAGTCCCAGTTACGTGATGTGCTGATCACATACAATTCATGGCAATGCAGGCACAGCCACTCCATGTGACCAACTTAATCCAAAAACTTTGAAGCCTTCACATTTTCCCTTTGATAGAGAAGGCAAGAAGCTGGCAATCAATATAACGTGTTCATGTTGCATCTAGAAGTCAGAGAGGCGATAGCAATAGCCAAACTATCAAACTGAGGAGTAGCGACGTGATGAGGAGGGGAAAATATACAATGGATGGAGGTAGGCCTGACGCTGGGAAGGAGCTTCAAGGAATCAACGAGGTTATCAGGCAGACGTTGGCCATGCATAAGTTCAGAAGAACCATGACCTTTCTGAGTGAACTAGTTGGTGCATTACACACCTCTCTTCATAATCAGATTCGAGGACAGAGAAACGGCCGAGGACAGAGGAGAGCCGTCGATCCCATATATACCTCGGCTCCATCGAGCGGCCGGAGCCCCCTCCATTCGCCGCCCTCTAAAATCTCCCAAACCCTTGGAGGAAGATGTCGGCTAGCCGGCCGACGGTGCACCCCATCCAGCCGCCGCCGCCGCACCCCCTGGAGGACGCGAATGCTGCCCCGTTCGGGGTGCCGATGAAGGACAAGCAGGGGATGCCGGGGACGCTTGGCGGGCTCGGCCTCCGCCTCGCGCAGGCATCCTTCGCGGCCACCTCCACCGCCGTCATGGCGTCCGCCCACGTCTTCCCCTCCGTCTCCGCGTTCCGGTGCCATCCCTTCTCTTAGCCTGACTGTGTGGATTATGCATGCATGGGCACTAGGATGAGTGAGTGACTACATTAGCCAAATCTTACTTTGTTTTGCGGGTAACAGGCAAGGCGATACAATTAGAAAACAACATGATCATGTTATCGCTGATATATTATCACAGTAGTTGTCTTTTTGGATGCACCATAAACATCATCTCATCCTAGGACTTGGTGTTCCCATGCATAGTTTTCTTAGGATTTCAGCAAAAAACATTCTGCTGTTTATGTCAGTAAGTTGGGTTGACATTTCGGTTACTGAATTTGGGATATTGTGATTGTACTACATAACCATACGAATGCACCTTGTCGTTGAGGAAAATATTTGGAGATCTGGACATAGTATTCAACTACATGAAAGTTTACTATTTGTGTTTATCTTATGGTTGTCATACATTTAGATCCCACAAAAAATCAAAGCTTTTCACCTAGGTTTTTGCTGTTAGAACTCAAAATACAGGACTATTATTCCTTCCATAGATGAACTTACTGTTGCTCTTTCGACCAGCTACCTTGTAGCAGCTGCAATTCTGCAATTTCTGTGGAGCCTCGCTGTAGCCTTCGTGGATATATATGCACTTCTGGTCAAACGTTCCTTGATGAATCTGCCAGCTGCAAGCATATTCTCTGTTGGAGACGGAGTGAGTCTTATTTTCTCTAGCAACTGAATCAAACAACCACCTTTCCTTCCTTATGTGTGGACTTGTAGAGTAATAATATGTTTTGAATTTTCGAATAAGCAAATGATTTTTATTAATTATTAATAGCCACGCACAATTTTCTTTCCCCCGAAACTGATCCACTTTGGACCTTGCTGTTTTCTGCAGATTACAGGGTCGCTAACCTTCAGTGCAGCGTGTGCATCGGCTGGCGTCACCGTTCTCATTGGAAGTGATATGGATATGTGCGCTGGTAATCCTTGTGCAAGGTTTATGACTGCTGTTGCATTGGCTTTCTTCAGCTGGTTTGCACTTGCACTTACATTTCTCTTTAATTTCACGTTCATGGCCACCCGTTTATCAGGATTGCCAGTGTAAGAGTTAAAAAATAAATTAGGCCGTTAGTGAACCGGATCGCCTTTTGCGATGGCCGGGACCCGGCGGGGCACATCAAGATATACTACTCCCGAAAGCAACAAATGCATACTTTGAATGAAGGGTGACCAAATATATGTACGAAATGGGAACATCTTGGTTTGCAAAATGGTAGTTGAATCTCTGCACTTCATCTTTTTAGGACCTAATGTGGTATGCTTCTTATACGAGGGGTGGTTGTGATCTTGAGATGAACTGTTTGGTTTGCTCATGCATAGCTCAAGGTTCTGACAAGATGTGTTTTGTTTTGCAGCTTTCTCATATATTTTTTTGTATCAATATTTGATATTACGTCCCGAGACAGATTATCAAGTTGTTTTAGGAGGCCATGATGGTGATACTCCTCCTGAGTTCTGATTTCAGGTTTCAATTGAAACCCATTTACATGGACCTTGATGCCATTTACTGCCATGATCCAAACAAAGTGGGTCCTAGAGTTTCCTTTCAAAGCACGAACTACCGCGTACAGAATTTCCCTGTCAGACCTATCTACTAGCTCCTACAAATTGAGATTATTTGGCACACTCTCTTGCCTCCGCTGCCCTTCCCTTTGCTTGTTTTTCGTGGAACCAGCGAGTTTTGTTGATTCAAAATATAGTGACGGATACACATGATCTACGAAAGATCGACGTAGCACACATATGACCAACCAACAAGCCATCATTCACCGGTTTTCCTTATAAACTTCCAAACTCGTTTTCGACTTAATCAATTAAAGGCATTGTCTATGTCCAAAAAACATTTGTGACACGGCCACTGAATCAAGCACCAGTGGACCGTCGGACTTACGTAAACGAGCACTACAATCATCAATGTTACTGTCATTAGACCTGCCAAACAATAGCCGGCACAGATCAAGGCATCATAGTCGGCCAGTTTGGTTACTGGCCACAGTTTTGAAATTTGGTATGTGTTTGGTTTTTGTCAAATTTTGGTATTGCCACACTATATGATCTATATGGCTCATCTGTCATAGGCTGAATTTTTGCCAAGTTTTAGCACACTTTGTGGCGCCCAATTTCATAGCCACAATTTTGTGGCTGTCATACTTCCAAACTTACACTTGGCAATGTATGACCGGGAACCAAATGAGCAGCCGCAGCAGCATCGTTGCACCTTGTTTGAACTTTGAAGTCTCCAGTGGTGGACATCACGTTCGAAACCCGCAACACCGACATGTCGCCACACGAGTGTTTTTTCACACCCAAGTCTAACTGGTCAATTTCCACGTGTTTTATAATTTTCTCGCTGAGTCTTTTTCAGTGTTAACCTGGACAGTGATGATATACACATACTCGGGCCAGGATGGAAAATATCAATATCCACCTATAGCACACACATACAAAAATAGTAAAATATATTTAGAGGTGCCATCTTTTAGGAACTTATGATAATCGTGCATAATTAGAATTGACGGGTTCTTAATCACCTGAACAGGTCTGGAGTGCCACGGGTACTACTTCCACCGTTTCATATTACTCCGCATACTGATTTTCTTCTACCATGTTAAATTAATGAAAGCGAGGACTTTACTCTACCCTGGTACTCCAAAATTATGCGCTAGAGTACCCGGTAGATCTAGTAGTCTGTGGCGCTCCATCTAATTTTACACTTGGCCACAAAAAATACTAAATCTAAATGTCAGAATCTGCACATATATCCACGTCACAAACACCAAATTCTACATTCAATCTCCTACCATGGCCAAGATTATATATGATGGTCCAAAATGCTCACACTGTGTTTGGATGTTGCAATTGGGGCTCGGAATTGAATTGGATTTTCAGTTTCCAAATCCAAGGTGGAAAGGAAATGGACTGCAATTCCATTTCTGTTGTTTGGATGTATATGGAATTTACGCCTGGAATCCCCAATTCTAAATCCTGTTTGGATGTCAAGGCCATGGAATTGAAAGTTTTGTTCAGTTTTGGAACTATGAGTCAAGGAACATAAATTTTATAACTATGAGTCAAGAAACTGCAATTTACAACTATGATCAAACTGGTGTGGTAAATTGAAAAAAGAAAATGGAGAAAGAAAAAGGGGATGAAGAGGGCAGGGAGCTGCCGCCATCGACAATCACCGCTGCCCGCCCGGGAGCTCCCGCCATGGAGCCACCCGAGGCCGCCATGGAGCCGCCGCCGTGGAGCCCCCCGAGGCCGCCAGTGAGCCACCGCCCTGGAGATCCCCGCCAGTTAGCCGCCGCCATGGACAACCCGCCTGGGATGGGGAGAAAGAGGGCAGGGAGAGGCCAAGGCCAGGGGCCTGGCCACCGTCCGCCTCCACCCGCCGTCCACCTCCCCCGCCGCCGCCTTTCCCCCTCCCACCGCTGCCCGTTCCGCCGCCATCGGCCTCAGGTCGATCTAGGGTTAGGGTCAGGGAGTGCAGGGGGCAGACGGAGCCGCCGCCATGGCCACCGCAGGCCACCTCCGAGGACGCGGGGAAGAGAAAGAGGAGCCGGAGGAGGCCAGGGATGAGGAGGAGGGCGAGGGAGCATGCACCGGAGAAGCCGCCGCCGCTCCTGGTCGCCTCGTGCTCGCGGGACGAAGACGAGCGAGCTTGGAGAGTCTCGCGTTGAAGCGGTACGCGGGGCTCGGGGAGGGACTCGCTCGGTCTGATTCCACGCGTTTCCGAGCTCACAGGCTCGGAAAGATGCTCGCGAAAATAACACGGCCCGAAGGGGTACGCGGAATTCGTCTTTCCTTTCCGAACTGTGATTCCGAAGCAACACCAAACGGTGGAAAGCGGGGCCGAATTCCAGAATAGCCAATTCCGAGCCCCAATTGCAACATCCAAACACAGTGTTAGGACAGAGTCATAGAGGTCCGTCAATTTGCGATAAAAAATCCAGCCATGTGACATCTTGTAAAATTTGAGTGCTAGTTTTTACCCGTTCGTTGATGGAAATCCAGCCGAGTACTACGATGTCCACTTCTTTCATCACCACCCTGCAATTGATTAGCACACAAGGTAAGAATACATCATTATTTACAACATAATGATCCAAAATTAAGGTCTGATATATCATATGGTTCTGAATCTTTTACGTTTGCTAAAATATAAATTGAAATAAGTATGAGAGACTATTTAAAGGAGACAAGAGACATGGCATGGTTGAAGCAAAAATGATACATGATATATTCGGAGAACAAGTAATTATTTGAGAAAACCTCTCTATATAGAGCATTTTCTTACTTGAGACATGAAAAACCAAGAAACCTCTCTCTGGGGATATTTTTTTCCGTGCAAACCTCTCAAAAATGATGGCAAGGGGCGCAAATGACGAAGAGATGCATCCCATTCTCGATGGCATTCCTGGAGAGGAGAGCAGGATAGTAACCTCCTGGAAGACTTGACCCATCATAGCTCACAAAAAAAGAGGATTACACTGAGGCTAAGCTACCGAACTCACAAAAACAGAGCTCACAAACTAACACAATCATATTTCAGTAGTATCCATCTGACGAGTAGTGGACTCGGCAAATCCCAAGGTTGTGTACCCCGGGTTGATTGAGGGGGAGAGAGTATGAATCGTTGGTGGTTAAGACGGCTAACAGGGGGCGAGTTTACCCAGGTTCGGCCCCTCGAGGTGAGGTAAAGACCTACTCCTGCTTGTCTGGAATTATCGAGGTGGCTACAATGGCGAGATGCAATCTCGCTAGGGTTTGTGTGCTGCTTGCTTGACCTAGACGACGCACCCTCCTGGCCTTTATATCACAGGCCAGGTCTCGGGTGGACGGTGCAGATTGCACGTTACAAGATAAGGAGAACCATCACCGGCCTAACCGACTACTTGGGCCACACGGTATACTTCATGGGCTTCAATGGGCTTCTCTTGGCGTGACCCAGGTACCACCACCGTGGGGCACCCGAAAGGTAGCCCCACGACAGTAGCCCCCGAGTGCTTAGTCGAATCGCAGAGTCGAGTAAAGGACTCCTTCCTCCGGGCACGCCACCTGACTCCTTCGCGAGCCAATCTTCGGCTGCTACTGTCTTGAATAATCGAGTGTGCTTCATGATCTTCTTGACTCGCCAGCTTTCGACTGTCGTTGTCCTTAATCATCGGGTGCGCGAACAGCGCTCCCGATGGGAGTAGCCCCCGAGATTAAGCTGAATTGCTTGCAATTGAGGTTAAACTCAATTTTTCTTCAGTCGAAAAGCCCGCTCCCGATGGGAGTAAAAAGATGACTCGAAATGCCCAAGTCAAAACTGGCCTTGCTCGACTTACTTTGTACTCAGCCTTGATGGCCTACGGAATCGACTTAAACTCAGCTCTGAAAGCTTACTGGTTGGAGTCCACTCGAATGATGAACTCGGGTGTCATCAGCTTTGTAAAGCTTACTATGTGCTTGTCTCACTCGAATGGATTATCGAGTCGACTCAGCTCTCAGAGCTTACTGTTCCTTGTTGCACTCGAAAAATCTGTCCGGGTGCTCCATCAGCCCGTTAGCTTACTTGACACGCCTCCGCTTGATGACGTCAGGGCTGACGTTTTCGGCGTGCTCTGCGTCCGATGGGACGTAACAGAGTGGTCCCGGTGTCAGTGTTGACTGTTCTGACCGTTGGGCGCGAAATTTTCGTGGCATGATGATGGCGCCTCGATTCCCGCGCGTAGTGGGCGGCGTGGCCGGCGACGGTTGCTATCTCCGCGCAACACGTGGACGGCCGGATGTTGCCTCGAATTGCCGCATCGCGGAGGACGGCCAGGATGAACTGACCCCGCGGTACATAATCTTCACCGCGGTGGGGAATAGTTCACGCCTTCCTCATTTCGCCGCCATCTCCTCTTCTTCTTGCTTTCTCCTCCAGTGCTGTTCCTCCATTGCTGCCCTTGCGCCCCGTTCACCAGAAAACTCTCTCCTCCCCCGCTAGCACCATGGGCCAGAAGAGGGTGAAGGGAGCGGAAGGCTCCTCCGCCGCCGGCGACGACGCCGGCATGAAGAAGTTGGAGGGCGACTGGGGGAAATCGTCCGTGAAGGCGGCGGAGCTGGACACCCTCCGCTAACAAGGGTTGCTGCCGCCGACGAGCACGGCGACGACGCGCGCCCCCGGTAAGGATGTGATCCCCTCTCCTCGCGATGGGGAGCGCGTGTGCTTCATGGAGTTCCTTCCGCGAGGCTTCGGGTTCCCCATCCACGATTTTGTTCGTGGTCTTCTCTACGCCTATGGGATTCAGATGCATGATCTGAATCCCAACAGCGTATTGAACATCGCGAGTTTTATTGTGTTGTGCGAGTGCTTTTTGGGGATCGCACCCAACTGGAACCTGTGGAAGTCGCTCTTCATGGTGCGACGGATGGTGGGGCGGTCGAAGCAGACGTTCCCCGTGGGCGGCTTCGGAATCCAGCTGCGCGGCGACACAAGCTTCTTCCAGCTGAAGAAATCCGACTCCGTCCAGAACTGGCGGAAGAAATGGTTCTACATCAAGTGGGACCAAGAAGGCCTTCCCGAGTTCGCCGCTGATCGACCGCTGCGAAGGACCAAGGCCTGGTCGCACCCTCTGTCAAAGGAGGACAAGGAGTCGACCAAGCCACTGCTGGCGCTGCTCCGCGGGTTGCTGACGACGCTCGGACGCGAGACAGGTGGCATTCACCTTATCGCAACTTTCCACAAGCTGAAGGTGCAGCCGCTGAGTCGACGCGAGCCAATGTGGGAGCTTGCAGTCGACACCCTCGCTTGATGACGCACAGATCGCGACTAAGGTGAAGAACATCACCAGCCTTCGGGCCGCCGATCCGTGCAACGTTAGCTGCCCAGTCGAACCATATGGGCCAAACAATCCCGTGCCTGAGGTAAGCACCTTGAATTCTCTTTGCTTTGCTTTAGTCGACTGTTTTTCTTGACTCGCTTTTCTCCTCGCTGCTCGTCAGGATCGAAGGGCTTATGTGAGCCTTCCTCCGCTGATGGAGAATGGACCTCACGACGAGGCCACAGTCGTCGAGCAGGACGACGATGAAGATGAACTCCCTTCTGCTCACTCGCCGAATGAGGAAGTAGAAGAGGATGACGAAGATGAAGAGCCGCTGCGGAAGCGGCTAAGACGAAGGAATGTCGACTCCACCTCGGGGTCGTCTCCTTTGAAGGAAGTGGTTGCGGAGGACAAGGAAGCCCGCGACTCATCCTCCGATGCGAATGAGCCGGTTGATCCGCTGTTCGTGTCTCCACTGAATTCAGCGCCGCCCGCTGGGTTTGGGGGGATGGCATCTCCTCCCATGAGCAGCGAGGATGAAGATGTCACCAGGTAAGCCTCTGCGAGTACGCCTTTTTGTCTTTGTTCTTCTTTCGACTCCTCGGACGCTTTTCTGAAGTTTTGCTTCTTTACACAGCCATCACACTGGTGGAGATGGCTCTTCGCCTCGAGAAGAGGAACATCAATCTGCGGCTGTCCCGGAGCGAACCACTGGGGCACCCGAAGAGGCGCCTGAGGCCAATAATCCTTGACGTTGAAGACGTCAACCTCCAAGGGGCCAGAAAAAACTGCTGATACGACTGCAGTGGATGCTGAGCTGCTTGAGCATGTAAGTATATTCTGTCTTAGCCTTGCAATTTCTTGTGTCGGGTGCGCGAACAGCGCTCCCGATGGGAGTAGCCCCCGAAGATGTGCGTGACTAGGATAGTCGGGCACAGATTGACACTTTTGCTTCTTTGCACAGCCGTTTTGTCGTCAGCTGCTAGAGGGAGCCACAGCCTTCATGCGAATGGAGAAAGAGGAAGGTCGACTCCGCACTGCTCTGGAGCAAGCCAACAGTGAGTATTAACCTTTTGCATTCGAGCGGTGCTTCGATCGTCTTCATTATTGACCTTGCTCCGATAATCCACAGGCGAAAAGGAGAGCATGGCGAAGCGGATCGCCGAGCTGGAGAAGTCCCTGGGTGCAGCTCAAGAGCGTGAGCAAACCCGGGGTCAACTAGAGAAGACCCAGGTTGAACGCTTGCTTGGACTCGCCCATGCAATCGGAGGTAAGTATCTCGGCTAGTTGCCTACTTTGTCTTGTGTCGACTCCTGATGTGTCATAAATGCGGTCATCCACGTTGTTCAGAGCCGTGCGGAGGCGCTCCTCCAGAAGAGTCTTCCAGCGAGAATGTCGACCTGGAGACGGCTGTTGGCTTCGTTGACCGTGCCCATGCGTATGCTTCGACTGCACTGCAGCAATCTTCGTCGGAGCTGCAGAAGTCTAAGGATGCTCTGGCGAGTGTGCATCGGAGCATCTTCCCCAGCCAGCCGTTGCCGACCGATGTTGACGCGCTTGCGTCCCCGTTTGAAGGCGAGGCGACCACCCTGGCGGACTACACGCGTGCCCAGACGGTACGCGGCTCAGAGTTCACTTTCCGGCTTTTGCTTGGTCATGAGGTTGCAGGCGACTTCGAGGCAGTTGTCAGCGACTTTCCTCGAAAGCCCGATGGCAAGACCAAGTCGCTAAACAGCGTCAAGGCAAGAGCAAGTCAGTTAGCTGTTAAGCTGATTGATACCTTTGAGAGGAAGCTTGCCAGGGCTGCAGAGTTGGCCTCCAAGAAGAGTCGCTCGCAGTCGGAATCTGCAGTGTAGTTTGTGTAGTAGGGTTCCCTTTTGATTCGCCTTTTGTAGTGAACATAATGAAGTCTATTTATCAATGCAATTCCTGATTCCTCCATGTCAATGTACCTCTTCGAGTCTTTTGCTATAATGAATATGGCTTCTGTTTGACACCACTTAACTTGGCAGCCTGATGAAAATGCTGCTCTTGAAGTCGCCGAGGCCACCCGTGTAAATGAGGGTGAGGGTACCTCTTCTGCTGCGCCCGCTCGCCAACAGGGCCTAGCTGATCCAACTCCCAGACGGAGCGTGAACGACCAGCGGGTGTTTAACTATATGAGGAACAAGATCACTGAACTTGAGTCGAAGCTGCGGATAGCTGGAGTGGAGCTTGAACGCCTCAGGGCGCGTTCCGCTGGGCCGTTCAATCAGCGCGAACGGTTCCTTCTTGACCAGATTGATCTGATATGTCGACAGCTACAAGGTTTGGGCTCTAGCTGCTTCGCTTTGATTTCTTCATGCTTGTGTTGTTCTGCACCTTGACCCGTTAATTGCAGTTGTTAACCCCGACTGGCAAGCCGAGAACGCTCGAGTGGACGAGCGCGTGGAGAGTGAGGCCACCGGTAGTTCGGTCGAAGCTCGCCAATTCTGGGTACATAAGGGAGAGGGCCGTATACTCGCGCGGATGCTGGATCGCACCTGGCGAGCTGCGTTCGTTCTTGAAGGTTGCAGGAAAGCACTCTGGCAAATCAACAAAGTGTTCTTCCCCCTTGATGAACAGCCGGAAGGGTTGCCCGCGCTGTTGGAGAGGTTCCGCAGTAGCAGGGCGTTGAAGGGGGTCGTCCTCGGTCAGCTTGTTGCCGGGGCCAACACGGCGTTTGCCTATGTTCGACTGCATCGACCTCATGTTCCCTTGGACAGAATACTTGATGGCTTGCCCAGGGATGTTGATTATGCTGAATCCCTTGAGGCCGCACGTCAGGTGATGCGACAGGTCCTGAATCATACAGAGCGACGTGTAGGGCCACTGGACGCGCCAAAGGAAGAGCCTGTCGACTAAGAAAAGCAGTTTGTTGTATGATGTTAGCTTGTAACATAAATATGCATGTATGTATGCCCATATGATGTTGTATGTGTGATTTTGCACTTGTAGACCTGTATGGCGCGAGCCCCCGAGTGAATCGAGTGGCGGCCTAGGATTTTTGGGTTTATGCCTGTGCGGCGTAGCCCCCGAGTGTTTCGAGTGGCGGCCTAGGCTAGACTTAGACCTGTATGGCGCGAGCCCCCGAGTGGTTCGAGTGGCGGCCTAGGCTAGACTTAGACCTGTATGGCGCGAGCCCCCGAGTGGTTCGAGTGGCGGCCTAGGATTTTCGAGTTATGCCTGTGTGGCGCAGCCCCCGAGTGATTCGAGTGGCGGCCGAGGCTAGACTTAGACCTGTGTGGCGCGAGCCCCCGAGCGGTTCGAGTGGCGGCCTAGGATTTTCGAGTTATGCCTGTGTGGCGCAGCCCCCGAGTGATTCGAGTGGCGGCCGAGGCTAGACTTAGACCTGTGTGGCGCGAACCCCCGAGCGGTTCGAGTGGCGGCCTAGGAATTTCGAGTTATGCCTGTGTGGCGCAGCCCCGAGTGATTCGAGTGGCGGCCTAGGATTTTCGAGTTATGCCTGTGTGGCGCAGCCCCCGAGTGATTCGAGTGGCGGCCGAGGCTAGACTTAGACCTGTGTGGCGCGAGCCCCCGAGCGGTTCGAGTGGCGGCCTAGGATTTTCGAGTTATGCCTGTGTGGCGCAGCCCCCGAGTGATTCGAGTGGCGGCCGAGGCTAGACTTAGACCTGTGTGGCGCGAGCCCCCGAGCGGTTCGAGTGGCGGCCTAGGATTTTCGAGTTATGCCTGTGTGGCGCAGCCCCCGAGTGATTCGAGTGGCGGCCGAGGCTAGACTTAGACCTGTGTGGCGCGAGCCCCCGAGTGGTTCGAGTGGCGGCCTAGGATTTTCGAGTTATGCCTGTGTGGCGCAGCCCCCGAGTGATTCGAGTGGCGGTCGAGGCTAGACTTTAGACCTGTGCGGCGCGAGCCCCCGAGCGGTTCGAGTGGCGGCCTAGGATTTTCGAGTTATGCCTGTGTGGTGCAGCCCCCGAGTGATTCGAGTGGCGGCCGAGGCTAGACTTAGACCTGTATGGCGCGAGCCCCCGAGTGGTTCGAGTGGCGGCCTAGGGTAGACTTAGACCTGTATGGCGCGAGCTCCCGAGTGGTTCGAGTGGCGGCCTAGGATTTTCGAGTTATGCCTGTGTGGCGCAGCCCCCGAGTGATTCGAGTGGCGGCCGAGGCTAGACTTAGACCTGTGTGGCGCGAGCCCCCGAGTGGTTCGAGTGGCGGCCTAGGATTTAGTTGATTGCTCGCAAAGGAAGAAATGACAAGTCTTTTCCTTCAAATATCTTTATTGATTCTCGCAAACAGGCCGCCTCGTTAAAACCCTTCCAGTCCCCTTAGGTACCCTGGCGAGGGAAAGAGTGCGTAAGAAACCTGCTGCTACTTAACAAGGTGAAGCTTACAAGCTGGGGTTGATCAGGCGTAGAAGCGGCGTAACTGTGCCACGTTCCACGGATTGCTGCAGACTGTCCCTGTCTTCGAGTCCTTCAGGCGGTAAGCTCCGTTGCCGATTGCCTCTGTCACAATGTATGGCCCCTCCCATGGGGAGGCGAGTTTGTGCACCTTCTTCTGCTTGAGCCGGAGAACCAGGTCCCCTGGGACGAATGCTCTAGGTCGCAGTCGCCGACCATGGTAGTTGCGCAGATCTTGCTGGTACACGGCTGTGCGGCTGAGGGCGATGTCGCGTGCCTCATCCAGGACATCCACATCATCTTCAAGTGCTTCTTCAGCATCAGACTCGTCGTATGCCACCACTCGTGGAGCGTCAAATTTGATGTCGCAGGGCAGGACTGCTTCGGCACCGTACACCATGAAGAATGGTGTATACTGGGTAGATCTGTTTGGCGTGGTGCGTAGGCTCCACAGCACACTTGGTAGCTCCTCCACCCAGGCTCCTGCGGCTCGCTTCAATGGTACTCGCAGACGCTTCTTGATGCCTTTGCTGACTAGACCATTGGCCTTCTCGACTTGCCCGTTGGACTGCGGGTGCGAGACGGATGCATAACTGAGCTTGACACCTTGTTCAGAGCAGAAATCCCTGAATTCTTCGGCTGTGAAGTTCGTCCCGTTGTCGGTGATGATGCCGTGTGGCACACCGAACCTGAAGATGATTGACCTGATGAAGTTGACCGCTGAGGTTGCGGTTGAGCTTGTGATTGGGACCGCCTCGATCCACTTCGTGAACTTGTCGACTGCCACCAGGAGGTGAGTGTGCCCGCCTGGGGAGGATTTCTTGAAGGGACCTACCATGTCGAGTCCCCATTGCGCGAAGGGCCACGCGAGTGGTATTGTCTTCAGTGCCGACGCTGGTGCATGCGGCTTGTTGGCGAACTCCTGACAGCCAACGCATTTTCTGACCAGCTCTTCTGCGTCTTGCATTGCGGTGGGCCAGTAGAACCCTGCTCGCAAGGCCTTGGCCACCAGTGCTCGACTGCTTGCGTGGTGCCCGCATATGCCGGCGTGGATGTCGAGTAAGATTGCTTGGCCGTCGGCTGGATCGATGCACCTTTGGAGTACTCCTGAGATGCTTCTCTTGTAGAGCTCGCCATTGATGATGGTGAAGCCTTTGGAACGGCGGACGATGCGCTTGGCTTCGACTGGGTTCTCCGGCAGCCGCTGGTGCAGCATGTAGGCCAGATACGGGCTTGTCCACGTGGGCTCGACTAGCATTATCTCCATGACCTCCTTCTCCGTGCTTGGCGGGTTGGCGGTGCTTGTTGTCGATGTAGAGGGTCCTGGCGGGGGCCGGACCTTGATTGAGCGCTGTGTGATGCACTCGAGGAAGACTCCGGGTGGCACCGGAGCTCGATCCGATCCTAGGTTGGCCAGGATGTCAGCTTCTTCGTTGCTTTCGCGGCCGATGTGCCGCAGTTCACAGCCGTCGAAGAGGCCTTCCAGTTGATTGTACAGCTCCCTGTAGGCTATCATGTTGTCAGCGATGGCATCACACTGCTTCATGGTTTGCTGCACAACCAGATAGGAGTCGCCGTAGATCATGAGGCGAGTGGCGCCGCAGTTCTGGGCCATCCGCATGCCGTGGATCAGGGCTTCGTACTCTGCTTCGTTGTTGGAAGGAGTTGGGAACTTCATCTGCAGCACGTACTTCAGCTTGTCGCCTTTAGGTGAAATGAGCACGACTCCTGCTCCGGCTGAGTTGAATTTCTTGGATCCATCAAAATACATTGTCCATGCATTGGACAAGTCGGGCTCGTCGGGCAGTTGTGCTTCTATCCACTCTGTGGTGAACTCTGGGAGGACCTGGGCCTTGATTGCCTTCGGGTGTGCGTACTTCAGCCCCCACGGCCCTAACTCGACAACCCACTTGGCGACTCTTCCTGTCGCGGCTGGGTTAGTGAGGATGTCGGATAGGGCAGAGGAGCTTACCACCGTGATCGGGTGCTCGGAGAAATAGTGGACCACCTTCCTGGACGTCATGAAAACTCCGTATGCCAGCTTCTGGTAGTGCGGGTATCGTTGCTTGGAATCAGTTAGCACCTCGCTGAGGTAATACACAGGTCGCTGAATAGGGTGACTCTTTCCTTCTTCCTCCCGCTCGACTACGAGTACGGTACTGACCACCCTGTTCGTGGCTGCCACATATAGGTACAGTGGCTCGTTCTCATGTGGTGCCACCAGCACTGGAGGGGTTGTGAGGGTCTGCTTCAGTTTGTCGAATGCATCTTGTGCCTCCTCTGTCCACTCGAACTTGTCTGCCTTTTTCATCAGTTGGTAGAAGGGCAGGGCCTTTTCTCCCAACTTACTAATAAACCGACTGAGTGCTGCGACTCTGCCGGCTAGGCGTTGTACTTCATGAAGTTTGGTCGGTGCAGGCATGTCGAGTATGTTCTGCACCTTCTCAGGGTTGGCTTCGATTCCTCTCGCAGAGACAAGATACCCCAGTAGTTCTCCGGCTGGGACGCCGAAGACGCACTTTTCTGGGTTTAACTTGATCTGGTACTCGTTAAGCGCGTCGAAGACCTTGCGGAGGTCGTCGATGAGGCTGTCCTCTGTGCGGGTGGTGACGACTATGTCATCGACGTAGACCTGGACGATCTGTCCTATGAGCTCCTTCAAGCAGGCCTGCATCGTGCGCTGGTATGTGGCTCCAGCGTTCTTCAACCCGAATGGCATCATCTGGTAACAGAATACACCGTGTGGTGTGATGAACGCCGTCTTCTCCTGGTCCTCGACTTTCATCCTGATCTGCTGGTACCCAGAGTAGGCATCCAGGAAGGATAGGCGTGCACAGCCTGCAGTCGAATCGACGATCTGATCAATCCGCGGGAGCGGAAAGTGATCCTTGGGGCAGCATTTGTTGATGGCGGTGAAGTCGACGCACATGCGGAGTTTCTTCGTCTTCTTCTTTTCCACCAGTACCGGGTTTGCTACCCACTCTGAGTCCTTTATTTCCCGAATAAATCCGGCGTGAAGCAGCCGGTCGATCTCCTTGCTGATAGCATCTCTCTTAGGACCCGCGAAGCGCCTCAAGGTCTGCTTGACTGGTCTAGCGTCTTTTCGGACGCGTAAGGAGTGCTCGGCGAGTTCCCTTGGTATCCCTGGCATGTCAGAAGGTTGCCAGGCGAATATCTTCCAGTTCTCGCGCAGGAACTCGACGAGCGCGCTTTCCTATGCGCTAGTCAGGCTTGATGACACCCTGACCGTCTTGTCGGCGTCCGTCGGGTGTACCTGATGGGCCCTTGTGTCGTCGCTTGCGTTGAATGCAGATTCCTTGGATGATTTCTTCCGTGGTGGAAACAGAGTCCTGTCGTTGTCGACTGCCATCATCTCCAGGTGCTCGTCCATCCCGAAGAACTCAGAAATCCTGCTGAACTCGCGGTCGCAGCTGTCAGACCGGTCGAAGTCGCCTTTCACCGTGATGACACCCTTTGGTCCCGGCATCTTGAGCAGGAGGTAGGCGTAATGTGGCACTGCCATGAATCTGGCGAAGGCCGGACGACCCAGTATGGCATGATATTGTGACTTCCAGTCGACTACCTCGAAGTCGATCGCCTCTCGCTGGAAGTTTTCGGGTGTGCCGAATATGACGTCGAGTGTAACTGTTCCCATGGGCGTGACTGCTTGCCCTGGTACAATACCGTGGAAGGTATTTGCTGATGGTGTTAGGTTGGATGTTGACCTGTTCATCCTTCTTAGGGTGTCGGCGAAGATGATATTTATACCGCTGCCTCCATCCATGAATACCTTCTTCAAGGTGTACTCCCCGATCTGAGCTTCGACTACCAGAGCAGCGTGCCCGGGTCGTGGTATCGCCGGCGGGTGGTCCGCTCTGGAGAAAGTGATCGCTGTTTCTGAGCCTCTCAGGTAATCGGGTACTGCAGGTGGATTGGTGAGTGCCTGGTAGACCTGGCGGGTGATGATTTTCTGGGTCCTGTTGGAAGGACGTCCCTTCTGTATCATGTTGATCTGTCCACGTGCTGCCGGGAACGCGTTAGCAGGATCCTGCGGCTGTGGCTGTGGCTGTTGTTGCTGTTGCGGGTAGAAGGCCAGCGCTGCTTGCGCTGGGTTGGCGACTGGAGGAGGAGGTGGCGCCTGGAGGGCCAGCTGTGCGGCTGGCTGTGCCACGGGTGCCGCTTGATTATCACGCTGTCCGTTCTGAGGGACTATTCGCGCAAACGCCCTGTATATCTTTTGCGCCTTTCTGCAATCCTTCAACAGGTGGCGGGATCCCCACTTGCCTGTTTCTGGGTCCCTGAACATGTGATGTTTGCAAGGTTGCTCTAACTCTTCTTCCTCAGTCAGTGGGCGTCTCCGCCACTCGCGCTTGCGACTTCCGTCTCTATGGTAGCTGCTGCCACCGTCCTGGTTGTACTGCCTTTCATTCTCACGGGGGGTTTCGAATCCCGCCGCTACTAACTCGATCGAGTCGTTGCCGACGTAACGCGGCTTCTTCTTCAGGCGCCCTTCTCGCCAGTTGCTGGGTCCTGCTTCTTGCCTCGGGGATCGTGGTGCATCACGAACAGAGTCTTCTCCATCTGCCCACTGGTTGGCTATCTGCATGAGCTCGATCATGTTCCTCGGCCTAAGCCTACCGAACTCCTCACGGAGGTCGCGGCGGTAAACGCCGTGCATGAATGCATCCATCACCCTGTCCTCTGAGGTGGCTCCATCCATGGTGTTGCGAAGTAAGGTCCACCGCTGGATGTACGAACGGAGTGGCTCGTCTCGACCTTGCTTGCACGCCTGGAGCTCAATGAGGGTTGTTGGCCTTGCGTATGTCCCCAGAAAACTCTTCACGAAGGCGTTCCTGAACTCGTCCCAGGTGCTGAAAGCGTCCCTGGGCTGAGTGTTGAGCCACCCGCGAGCAGATCCCGTGAGCATCAACTGGATGTACTGCATGGCAGTAGTCGAAGTACCACCTTGACAGCTGCACGCGATGAGGTAGTCTTCCAGCCAGTCCCTTGGGTCTTGCTTCCCATCATACTTGGGTGTCTCCGCTGTTAGCTTGAAGCCTTTGGGCATCTTCGTGTCGCGGATGTTGAAGCTGAAACATGCGGCTCCGCGTGGCTCGAAGTCGTCGTCGTCGTAGTCGTTGGCTTGTGCACTCGCCGCTCGCAGCCGTCGACTGCGGTCCACCCTTCTCTGTGCGACGACGTTACGGACATCTTCGCCTGGCTGCGGCTGTCGCAGTCGAATTGGGGCTGGGTCTGCAAGTGGTGCGGGTTCACGATCGCGGCGGTCTCGATTCTCGTGCACCCTTCCTGCTGGTGCTGACTTTGCCAAGACTTCCTCGACTTCCCTGAGGGATTGAATTTGTCGCCTGTGGAGGCGGGCGTGGGCGTCACCCTCCGGCGGCTGTGTTAGTCGCAGGTAGGTTTCGACCGCCATGAGGGCCGAAGCGGGTGTCTTGGGGACGGGGATTCCGTCCGCATCTTCCGTCATGAATGACGACTCCAGATTGCGAGTGAGGTGGACGCGATCAGCTTCTGGCACCCGTGGCATGCGAGCCCTGTGACGCCCTCCTTGCGAGACTTCCTCCGATCCGGCCAAGAACGAGTGTGCTGCCCTCCTGGCACTCGACGCGTCGGCTAGTTCTTTGCGCCGAATCAGATCGGCCTTCTCTTGGCGGACTCGCTCGGACTCCTTCCAAAGCAAGTATTGGACCGCCAGTTGGTCTTCTCGGGGTTCATCTGGTGAAGGGAACGTGCCTTCGTCCACGTGCTTCATGGCCTGGATCGCCATCTCCCGAGTGATGGTGAGTCTTGTCACCCTATCCGGCATGGTCACCTCCAGCGGGTATACGGGTTCCCCGCCGTTGGATCGTGCTGGGCTGGCCATATAGACTTGCGCGGGGTAAACTCGCCGAGTGGGGCTGATGCTCCCAGTCCTGCTTCCTTCGTCTGAGCTATGCTCAGAGTCGAAGATCACAGCGACGTGGCGGGTGCCACGGTCACTGCTACTGGCGATTCCGCGACGCAGAGGCGCGGTTGGCGAAATTGGCGCAAATTTTGGCTTCGTCCGAGGCGCGGACAAGAAGGTCGGAGTAGACTTGTTCCGCGCCAAGGTTGCAGTAGACGCGATTTTTCTGGTAACTGCGGGTGTGGTCACCGCAGTCGCCTTTGACGCAGTCGTAGATGGTGCTGACGCAGTCGAGGTGGACGCGATTTTCGCGGTAGTCGATGACACGACCGCCGTGGCCGCAGTAGATGCGATCTTCGCGGCGGGTGAAGCCGCGGTCGGCGCAGTCGGTGTAGATGCTGGCGCGTCCGTCGCGCGCAACGTGGCCAGCGTGGGCCGGAGCGTTCCGCGACTGTCCACCAGATAGCGCAGACTACCGAAGGTAATCCACGTGCTCTGCTGCACCTCAGCGTACGCCGGGAGATCCGCCGGCGAGTGGTGGACGAACTCGAGGAAGCCGGTGTAGATCGACTCCCTGGCGCTGATGCCGTTCTTCATTGTTGATGAGGCCGGCGCAACCATGACTCCAACGATCTGTTCTTTCCCACAGACGGCGCCAATTGACGAGTAGTGGACTCGGCAAATCCCAAGGTTGTGTACCCCGGGTTGATTGAGGGGGAGAGAGTATGAATCGTTGGTGGTTAAGACGGCTAACAGGGGGCGAGTTTACCCAGGTTCGGCCCCTCGAGGTGAGGTAAAGACCTACTCCTGCTTGTCTGGAATTATCGAGGTGGCTACAATGGCGAGATGCAATCTCGCTAGGGTTTGTGTGCTGCTTGCTTGACCTAGACGACGCACCCTCCTGGCCTTTATATCACAGGCCAGGTCTCGGGTGGACGGTGCAGATTGCACGTTACAAGATAAGGAGAACCATCACCGGCCTAACCGACTACTTGGGCCACACGGTACACTTCATGGGCTTCAATGGGCTTCTCTTGGCGTGACCCAGGTACCACCACCGTGGGGCACCCGAAAGGTAGCCCCACGACAATCGTTGTAAAGGCTCCGGATTCCGCCTAGAAGGATTCTGATAGTGGAAGGTGAAACTAACCCTTGGGGTGAGGTTCATCGGAGAATAGGGTGAGGCCTTTTGTGGCGTCTTGAGTAGGCCTTTTGTGGCGAGCTCACACCCCTCCAATGAGATGTACAAGGAGGAACTCGGGAATACATCCTCGTCTCCGCATGCCTCGGTTATTTCTATACCCGAGCTCTTTACTTATGCAATTTACATTGTGATAGCCTTCGTGCTTGAAGTTTTATATCTTGCTATCACCTTGTTGTTTGTCTTGCTTAGCATAAGTTGTTGGTGCACATGGGTGAGCCTAGTTTATTTAGGTTGTTGGCTTGTTAATTTAAACACCTAGTTTTATTCCGCAATTGTCAAGCCTTAAACCGAAAAAGTTTTAATCGCCTATTCACCCCCCCCCCTCTAGGCGACATTGTTTGTCCTTTCAGATAGTTCGTGAAATAATTACCAAGGGCAATAAGCAGATAACAAAATAGACAGTATCGAAGTGCTAAATAAACATAGGCATGTGTTCCGTAGGTAGTCATCCCGAGGCGCCGTCAACTCAAACCCTAGTTCGGGGGTGATTCTGAAGCAGATCCCGGCACTCTGCCGGAGGGGAGATCGATCCCGGAGGGCTCTTCATCGCCATGCCTTCCTCCGGGATGATTTGTGAGTAGTCCCACCTTGGACCTTGGGTCCATGGCAGTAGCTAGATGGTAGTCTCTCTCTCTTGTGCTTCATGTCTTATGATCTTGTGAGCTGCCTAACATGATCAAGATCGATTATTGTAATGCTATGTGATGTGTTTGCTGGGATCCGATGGATTATAAAGTTATGATCAGATTGTGCATGATTATTATATGTTGATTTACGTTCTTGCATGCTCTCCGATGTGAGTAGTTACTTTATCCAAGTGATTGTGTGTATCTCCAAGAGAGAGTATTTATGCTAGATAGTGGGTTCATGCCCCCTCTTGTTCCTGGGCACGAGTGACAGAAACGTCTAAGGGTGAGGGTGTGCTGTTGCTACTAAGGGTAAAACAGTGGTGTTAAAGTCTATTTTGATATTTAATATTGCTTACTTCCTGCGCTTTACTTAAAGCAAATGTCTGTTGCTTGCAACTTAATACCAATGGGTGACAGGCTGGATAGCGATCCCACGGTGGACTTTTTAGACAAAGATGCAGTTCGACTCAACGGTCTTTGTTCATTGTCGTGATGCCTACTTAAATATTATCATGTTCTATTTGTCATAGCTAGATTAAGTTTGTGTCATAATCTTATCAATTGCCTAGCTGTAATTTGTTTACCCATCATATGAATGTTCTATTTACTCGAGAGACTCCACTAGTGAACCCATGGCCCCCGGTCCATCTTTTTACATTGATTGCAACCTTTATTCATCACTTTTCACCATCATTACTCCTCTGGTCCATTTTAATAATTCATCTATTTCACTATACAATTAACCGCTTTGTTTTCTGCGAGACCGGAAAGATTGACAACCTTTCCGCCGTTGGGGCAAAGTATTTTGGTTAAGTGTGTGCAGGTCCACGTCTGCTGAAGATTAAGCGCCAGAGATCTTCAACATTCACTTTGTTGTTGATTTCAAGTTCCTACTGGTTCGATAAACCTCGGTTCGTTATCGAGGGAAAACTGCTGCTTGCTACATCTCCGCCATCGCTTCGGGCACCACCCAACTCTTCATCAGTAGCAATCAAGCTCTTTTTTGGCATTTGTGGAACATTGAAACTGCTAGTTGTTTGCAATATACGAAATGCATTGTGAGTTTTGGTTTTTTGGCACTTCCACTTCCATATTTTGCTAGCCTCTTCGGTGTTGCGCAATGCCCTCTCTCACATTGAGATTGGTGCATACTTCGCGAGTACATCCAACTCCGTGGGAGAACTTCATCATGTTCTCCTACACATAAGCCAACTATCTCCCTCAAAACAGCCACCATACCTACCTATCACGGAATTTCCATAGCCGTTCCGAGATACATTGCCATGCAACATCCATCATTACATTACATGACTTGATGTCGTTCTTCATTACCATATAGTTTGCTTGATCATTGAGTTAGTGTGCTGCGTGGCTTGCCACATGTTCTACATTTTTTCCACACTACGCTCGATCATGCATATCTCCTTTTATACATCATGTATTATTCTTATGAGTTATGAGTACCAAAAAGTGTGATGATCCAATTGTAATATAGAGTGTTGCTCCTACAGTGAGGTATAAAATAAAAAAAAGAGAAGAATAAAAGAGCCCAAAGGAGGCCAAATGAGAGAGCATTTAAAAGAGCCAAGGAGGCCACCCAAAATCCAAAAAAAAATTAGAAAAAGAGAGAGGGAGCAACAATACTATCCTTTTTACCACACTAGTGCTAGTAGCACCTACACTTCATTGTAGAGAGTTCTCATGTTGTTTTAGTAGTATAACTAAGTGGGGGACTAACGTTATAGAACTTGGCTTGTATGTTCCAAGGATGAGCCTCCTCAATTGAGCTCTAGGTCTTCATGAGCAAGCAAGTTGGATGCACCCCCACTAGTTCCATTGGAGAGCTTTCATACACTTATAGCTCTATGTGCATCCGTTGCATGGCAATCACTACTCCTCATACAGTGTCAACTACGGGACTTCCTTCTGTCTTGTGGTTACCTTCGCCACTGTTTGAGCCTTTCTTTTTGACCTTCCAAACCTCCATCATTGTTCTCTTTGCCATAACATCTTGGTGCCAAAGCCACTTCTTACTTGCACTAGTTGAGTAGACTTTGAAACAGTTGATTTGTGAAGTAGATGGATTAGGACACTTGACTTGAGCTTGGCTATTTTCATGAATGACTAATTAGATGCTTTGAAGAATGATTGATACTTTACATTGGAGACATAATTCGCAATTCTTCTTTCTAAACCTTATGTATGGTTCCATGTCTCCAACGCACTTATTCATGAAAAGTTTTTAGCATTTGTTAGCTAGCGTTTGTTAATCATTGTTTGCTTAATGTCAACTATAGACAATTGTTTTGGATCACCTTATTCACATCATGTGCTTTGCATTACTATCTTGATCAAGATTATGTTGGTTGCATGTCTCATCAAAAATTATTTTGTTATCACTTACCTACTCGAGGACGATTAGGAGTTAAGCTTGGGGATGTTGATACGTGTCAAACGTATCTATAATTTTTGAGTGATCCATGTTAATTTTGTGATGTTGTCACATGTTTCTAGTATCATATCACATCATTTTTATGCATTTTGTTGGACTAACTTATTGACAAGATGCCCAGTGCCAGTTCCCTGTTTTTGTGTTTCAGAAATTTACTTCTGGAAATATTCTCGGAATTGGACCAAAATTTACGGAAATTATTTTTACGCCAAGACGAAGAAGGAGACCGAAGGGCGATCTGGGGGGCCACCCAGGGGCCACATGCGGGTGCCTGCCGCGGCCCCCCTTGACCTGCGGGTGGGGCCCGCCCCTGCCCCCTGGGCACTGCCTCGGCCCCCTCCGACGCCTATAAAATCCTAAAAACCCTAAAAACGACGGGGCGGCCATTATTTTCCAGAAAAGTCATCCCGAGGCACCGTCACCTCAAACCCTAATTCTGGGGTGATTCTGAAGCAAATCCTGGCACCCTGCCGGAGGGGAGATCGATCCCAGAGGGCTCTTCATCGCCATGCCTTCCTCTGGGATGATTTGTGAGTAGTCCCACCTTGGACCTTGGGTCCATGGCAGTAGCTAGATGGTAGTCTCTCTCTCTTGTGCTTCATGTCTTATGATCTTGTGAGCTGCCTAACATGATCAAGATCGATTATTGTAGTGCTATGTGATGTGTTTGCTGGGATCCGATGGATTATAAAGTTATGATCAGATTGTGCATGATTCTTATATGTTGATTTATGTTCTTGCATGCTCTCCGATGTGCGTAGTTACTTTGGCCAAGTGATTGTGTGTATCTCCAAGAGAGAGTATTTATGCTAGATAGTGGGTTAATGCCCCCCTTTTGTTCCTGGGCACGAGTGAAAGAAACGTCTAAGAGCGAGGGTGTGCTGTTGCTACTAAGGGTAAAACAGCCGTGTTAAAGTCTATTTTGATATTTAATATTGCTTACTTCATGCGCTTTACTTAATGCAAATGTCTGTTGCTTGCAACTTAATACCGATGGGTGACAGGCTGGATAGCGATCCCACGGTGGAATTTTTAGACAAAGATGCAGTTGGACTCAAAGGTCTTTGTTCATTGTCGTGATGCCAACTTAAATATTATCATGTTCTCTTTGTCATATCTAGATTAAGTTTGTGTTATAATCTTGTTAATTGCCCAGCTGTAATTTGTTTACCCATCATATGAATGTTCTATTTACTCGAGAGACTCCACTAGTGAACCCATGGACCTCAGTCCATCTTTTTTACATTGATTGCAACCTTTATTCATCACTTTTCACCATCATTACTCCTCTGGTCCATTTTCATAATTCATCTATTTCACTATACAATTAACCGCTTTGTTTTCTGCGAGACCGGAAAGATTGACAACCTTTCCGCCATTGGGGGCAAAGTATTTTGGTTAATTGTGTGCAGGTCCACGTCTGTTGAAGATTAAGCGCCAGAGATCTTCAACATTCACTTTGTTGTTGATTTCAAGGTCCTACTGGTTCGATAAACCTCGGTTCGTTATCGAGGGAAAACTGCTGCTTGCTACATCTCCGCCTTCGCTTGGGGCACCACCCAACTCTTCATCAGTAGCAATCAGTTCACTAGTGGTGTCTCTCCAATAAATAAAATACACATATGATGGGTAAACAAATTATAGCTAGGCAATGGACAAGATTATGACACAAACTTAATCTAGCCAAATCAATGAGTTCATGGTAATATTCATGTAGACATCACGACAAATAACTACGACCGTTGAATCCAAATGCATCTTTGTCTAAAAAGTCCACCGCAGGATCGCTATCCAGCCTGTCACCCAACGGTATTAAGTTGCAAGCAACAGACAATTGCATTAACTAAAGCGCATGATGTAAGCAATATTTATAATCACGTAGACATAAACACCGCTGTTTTACCCTTAGTAGTAATAGCACACCCTCATCCTTAGACGTTTCTGTCACTCATGCCCAGGCACAATAGGGGGCATGAACCTACTATCTAGCATAAATACTCTCTCTTGGAGATACAAGCAATCACTTGGCCAAAGTAACTACGCACATCGGACAACATGCAAGAACATAAATCAACATATAAGAACCATGCACAAACTGATCATAACTTCATAATCCATCGTATCCCAGCAAACACATCATATAGCATTACACTAGTCGATCTTGATCATGTTAGGCAGCTCACAAGATCATAAACATGGAGGCATAAAGGGGAGAGACAACCATCTAGCTACTGTCATGGACCTGTAGTCCAAGGTGGAACTACTCATGCATCATCCCGGCGGAAGGCATGACGATGTAGAGCCCTCCGGGATCGATCTCCCCTCCGGCAGGGTGCCGGGATTGACTTTAGAATCTCCCCGAATTAGGTTTCGAGGTGGCGGCGGCTTTGGGTGGAGTTCGTGGAAAATAATCACTGCCCCGACGTTTTTCGGGTAAATATGATTTTATTGGCGTCGGAGGGGGCCGAGGCGACCTCCAGGGGGGAGGGGCGGGCCCCACACGCGGGTCCCTGTGGGGTCGCGGCCAGGAGTCGCCCCTAGCCCATGGGTGCCCCCCCAGGCTGCCCTCTGGTCGAAGTCTTCCTTTTGACGAATAAAAATTCCCCGTAAATTTTCGTGCAATTCCGATAATATTTCCAGAAGTGGATTTTCTGAAATAGAAAACAGCAAAAACAGGAAACTGGCACTGGGCATCTTGTCAATAGGTTAGTCCAATAAACTGACTAAAATAATATAATAAGATAATAAAAACATGTGACAATGACACAAAACAGGCATGGAACAATAAAAAATTATAGATATGTTTGACAAGTATCAAGGGCGGCGCAGGATGCGGGGCCGCGAGGCGCGTTGGCGTAGGATGTGGGGCGGCGGGGTAGCGCAGGATGCGGGACGATGCGGGATACTGGGTCGGGGATGGGGACCAGGGCAAGAAGCGAGTGGGCACATCCGCCCATGGGCTTTTTATCTTCTTGGAAAATACGGGAATTTCGGGATCTAAAACTACACCCCTGAATTACCCAAAATAATTTCGGGATTTCATAATAGCTTCCCGAGAAAGCAATAGAGATTTTTAGGTTTGGGCAATTCAGGATGAGGTTCGGGTTATTCGGGTTCGGGAATCGGGAAATATGCCAAGTCTGGACTAATATATATATTTTCTAACCTTGATAACCTTTAATTGGACAAATAAGTAACCACTCCCATATTGTTAAATTACGCCTCTCGGTCACCCTGACCAATAGATTTATCATGTTACAATTTTTCATGTATATTACGTCTTTTCACTTAGAAATAAAATCTCTTAAAGAGATGCATTCTGCAATGTGCACAATCTCTTCTACTCCTAGTTACTTTGACATAATTGGCGTAGGGCTTGGCATAGAGGCTCATGTTTCGTGAATTTCATAGGTTAGAGATAGTGGGTTGAAAAGGAACTGTGGTCATTTATTCATGTTGAGAATGCGGGCCATGGACTTAACAGAAAATATACTTCAAATGGAAATATGGACCGCCATACAACTATGGATGCGAATCTCCGTAAAACTCGTAGGTGCAGATATCAAGCGAAATAGAATTTGTTGACGTCTTTACTAGAAAAGGTAATCAATTTCTACTAAGAGTAACTTAGCAAAAAATTACCTTCATGTTGCACAAGGGAAACACCAGCAAATTCCTGGATATTAGAAAGAAAGCTTCCATTTGTACTTGGAGAGTAATTAATTGCCAGTAGGCTGGTAACGTACAAATAAATCTACATTTAAAATTTACCGTCCCGGCCCGTCTAGCTCAGTTGGTAGAGCGCAAGGCTCTTAACCTTGTGGTCGTGGGTTCGAGCCCCACGGTGGGCGTCGCATTTTTTTGTTGGAATGAAGATACATCAACATTTCTCCCTCCAAAGATTTATGCACTTCTGTATTTACTTGGCGAAAGTTTATTCAGGCACTTGAAGATACAACAACAACAACATCAACGTGGCACTCTCCCAAGAAATGGACCTCCTAGGCTGATCCATGAGCAAGATGGCGACTCTGGTCTGAACTCAAAATATCTGAATAATAATAATGCAGTCCGGTCAGTCGTTTGCAGTGGGACTATATGAACGCTTGGGTCATGAAAAAGTTGAGACATATATGTAGCCTTAGAGCAACTCCAGCCGTCCCCCGAGAGCTCCTCAGCACCCATTTTTTTACGCCGGCGAGCCATTTTCCTCCTAGTCGCGCCCCTAGCGTCCCCAATGCCTCGTTTTTCGCCGGATTTGGGCCAAATTTTATCCGGCGTCCCAGACCGAACCCAGCGTGCCGGGTTCCCCCTGGGGGCACCGGCGAAAGGGGAAAACCACGTGGGCCAACCCTGTCGGGGAGAGAACACACCTTTCCACCAAAAGATTAGCCCTATTCCTCGTCTCCCTCTCCCCGTCGCCGGCACCAACTCCTCCCTTTCGCCGCGAACGCGCCACCAGAATAGCCCACCAAAACCACCGCCAACCACCGCGACGACACGCCCTGCCGTATCCCCCCCCCCCCATCCCATCTGCCGATGCCCAAGTTTTGGAGGTGAATCGCGAGAATCACCGTCGCGATCAAGCTTCGCGCCCACCCTGCCCGCGAGGTGTTCGACGTTTTGCCTCGATGGACTCCGATGATGAGGAGATGCTCGCCGCTCTGCTGGAAGAGGAAGCCGACGGCGCCGCCGCCGACGACGAAGAGCACTTCCAGATGCTCGCCAAAAAACGCCGGTTGGGGGCGACACGACTGGGAATCGGCGCGCCCCTAGGCCGATTTTTTTCGCCGATGCCCCCCCAACAGGCCAAAAAAAAACCAACAATTCGGCCTTGGGGACAACGGCTGGAGTTGCTCTTAGAAGTCGAGAGCATTCCTGGTAGGTAGCGAATCGTCTGATTCCTCTTTACCGAAGAAGTATACTTTTGTGCAGACTGTATAGTCTTTTTTTTCAGGATATAATGTGTTTGCCCCCTGCAAGTCAACTCAATTAGGCCTGAGAGTAACTCACTCAGCCCAGGCCTGCCCCGAGGGCACCCACCTCCAATGAAACTGAGTGAGCTAGGGCCCAATCACAACGAACGGAGCCAGAAAAATGTTCGCCGTCCGCAAAACCTTGCTCCACCTCCGCCTCCCCGCGCCGCCGGCCACCGCCGCCTCTAGGATCTCCTCCTTCTTCCGCTCCCTCTCCTCCTCTCCGGGAGGCGAGGGGGGCGGGGACGAATGGGGCTACACCGCGCCTCCGCCGTCGGGCGCCCTGCCCCCTCCCCGTCCACGTACGCCCGCCTCCAAGGAGCTGGAGGAGGATGAGATCATGCGCGATATCGACCACGACAACAAGGAATCGGAGGCGTTCGTGAACTCGTGGGACGACCGGCTGCGGCCTGCGGGAGACGTGCGAGCTCCTGAAGCAGGTCCGGGAGCCGGGATCCCGTGGCGCCTACCTCAAGGAGGACCCCGCGACGTACACCGTGGAGCGGCTCGCCAAGGACTTGGGCTCAAGGAGATGGAGGAGGAGGAGGAGAGGAAGCAGGGAAAGCCGCTCGACGATCCTGCTAGACAGCTGCCCAGAGTACCTTAAGTTTTCTGTTTGTACCGAGAACCTCACTCAGAGGCTTGTTCTTGTTAGACGGCACTCCTGGCTGGCCCGTGGGAGTCGGAAATTCGGCCCTAACGTTTTCGGCCTAACCCATCTAGAGGTCCAACCCAACAGCTCTGCTCTGCGCGGCGTCATCTTCGACCGGGCCGTCTGGGTCGGTCCACAACACGCTCACGCATCTCCTCGTTCTACGGCGCGCCGGCGGCGATGGCGTCGCGGAAGCTCCTCTTCGGCCTCACGGCGGCGAGGCGAGTCCGCTCTCGCGCCCCCGTACTCATCTCGGTCTCACCCCTCTGGGAGACCTCCACTTCTGCCTCCCACGCCGCCGCCGCGACGAAGCCATCAGGTGGATCGCCGTGGGCGCTGCTCTTCTCCTCTAGGGCCTTCTCGTCGACACGTCCGGCGCAGCAGCCCGCCGGAGATGCGCCCGTCCCATCCGCGGTGGACTGCAAGTTTGTTTCTCGTCCTTTCAGCTCCTTGTCGCGTTCGTGTATTCACTAGTTGTTGTTTTTTTGCCTAGTTTCTGCTTAATCTGGCGCGTGCAAAAATGGGGATAATCATAAATCTTATGCTAAGGGCTGATTTGCTTCACAATTTTATGGCCATTGCTGTCATGCACTGATGCGAACCCCAAAACTGGACCTTGAAAGCTCAGGCACTACTTTTTTACGTCATTACAGTTGCAAGTGCTTGGCTATAGTGGGTATTTTAGAAGCGATTGATCTGGCTAGAGTAAGTAAATGTGCATGAAAATAGTGCAATGTGGAAAGTTGGGCTAAAAGTGACTGCAAAGCTCAGAGCAGCAAAATCTGTTTTTAGATATCCAAACATGTTCTTAATGCCACCTTGGATAAATGGATATTGCGTCTGTGTACATGTAACAGGTCGATAATGCCGGAGGACAAGTTCCATAAATTAGCAGATGATACGATACATGATTTACTTGAAAAACTTGAGGTAATGGATTCGTCGCTCTTCGTACCTTAGTACTTCATTGCAAGCTTCACTAAGAAATATATCAGTTCAGGCTTTATCTTTGGCTCACATTGTTCTCTGTGTCCTGTTTCAGGAATATGGTGATTCTCAGCAGATGGAGGGCTTCGACATAGATTACGGGGTTAGTTATAGTCAAATGTCTTGTAATCCTTGCTAGTTTCACTATTTGCACCTTTTGTGTATCGGATCACTGATATTCTTTTGTTCATTTACCTGAATTTAAGAATCAAGTGCTAACATTGAGGCTAGGAGATTTGGGGACCTATGTTGTAAACAAGCAAACACCAAACAGACAAATCTGGCTATCTTCACCTGTGAGGTAAAGTTGTGTTATTTTATTTGCTTGTCAGTTGATTTGTGTGTGCTAAGTACCTGAATGTGAGCATATTATTATCTTATCATGATATACATTCCTTACTTTGAAGCTAGGTTTGCTACTATGTGACACTGATAATTGTCATGATCAGCCCCTATTAAATTTAAGAAGAGTGTATATTTACATTCTATTATTTTGATACTTATCCAATTTTTAATATGGCTATAAATTTTAGAAATTCAAATTGGCTCCCGGGCTCACCTGCTCCTAGCTGAATAAATAAATCGAAAACAATAGTAAAAGATTTCACAAAATTCTGAAAAAAAATTGATGAGTAACATATACAAGTTTTCTACATCCATGCCAAGTTTCACGGTGAAACATAGCACTACGAATGTCATTTCACCACGAAATTTGACACACATGTAGAAAACTTGTATATGTTACTCACCAAATTTTTTCAGAATTTTGTGAATTTTTTTACTATTGTTTTCGATTTTTTTTATTCAGCCAGTAGCAGGTGAGCTCGGGAGCTAAAACGCCCCCCCTCTATAAATTTTGTTATACTTGATTCTTGATCTCTTGAAAGATTCTGCTTAGATATCAAACTGTATAGGTTTAGTTGTCCATTACACATAAGCTATTCAATCTTGATCTGTTACGTTTCGATTCTTATCTGAAAGGGCTGTATATATCATATCTGCAGTGGGCCTGCTAGGTTTGACTGGGATGCAGCAACACACAGTTGGGTTTATAGGCGAACTGGAGTAAATCTCATGCGACTACTAGAGGAAGAGCTCGGTGAGCTCTGTGGCACTCCAGTAGATCTTTCGTAAAAGGAAAGGAAAATGCCCCCACATATCTAAGTTTTATGGGGCATACGATATTTCAGCGAAGTATGAATGACATGGCACCTTTTAATATGTTGATCCTAGAGAGTAAACCAAAAAAATTGTTGTACTGCAAACTTTTGCACTTTGTGCTTATATGGGTTCCGTAATAAGAGTCTGCCCTTTGTCAATGTGGTGTTTTGATCAACCGTATGAGCTTTGTAAGTGTGATGTCCAGACATTGTGTCATTGTGTGTTGGTACTTCCATAAATAGTATGATGAGCCAGACTTTTATGCTTCATCAGGAGAGGAGTGCACAAATACTATGTATCAATGTATATTCATGGCAATCACTATATTCTATGCAATATATTTATATTTAACACTCCCCTCACGGCTAGGCCATTTTATTCCTTAGGGTGGGTTTGGTACAGGTCGCAAATTTAACTGTGTGAGCAGGGTCTTGAACTTAAAACCTCTTGGCTCCGATACCGTATTGAATTGATGCGCTAGCCAACTAAACCAAAAGTCCGAACTTATGAAAAAGGCTATGCAGTATATTATATTTAACATAGAATCAGTGACAAAGTTAGTTCGAGGACGAAATATTATTTTTGCTTTCTGATCGAACCTGTGCGAAGCTGTTCCTCTCTGTCCTCTTTCAATAATCTCCAAGCACAGTCAACACCAAGCGCTTTATTCGTTGCCAGATTTAGTACTGTCTCTAGCTTTGCCTCTAGATTTGCTTAGCTCAAAGCTTTTGGAACTTAATTTGCCCTCTTGCATCTGGACCTTTGTATGCTTGCTTACTACACTTCTTGCCTTATGTACTCGCTGTCTTTTTCTTTTCTTACAGAGGATATGTATTGTACTGTACTTTTTGAAGCATACCTGGCACTTACCAGCAATTCTATAATTGTACTCTGATTGATTTCTGTCAGACAGAACGCACATATACATGTGGATCCAGGTGGCACATCAGAATATCCATACACATTTAGTATTTTAGATGATATATATCAGATGGACAACCAGACATATACAGTTGCTGTTTGGTGACATGTCTCCATGTGTTGATCTTTGTTTTTCTTGCTCCACAAATGGTTGCCAGCAACACGACTCACGCATATCCAGTCCAGCAGTGAACGTACAGCGGCATGTGAAAGCGATTGGTCTCCAATCATTTGCACGCTGACACTAGTTAGAGCTCTTAATACATTAGAACGAGTGCCATATAAAATTGATGCTGGCTGCCTCTGCCAACTAGTGTTTCCAGGTGGATGCATTTCTGGTAGGTAGATATTTTTTTGTGTAGACTGTACAGCGTACATAAAAAATTAGCTGGGATTGGTTTCAAACATCTGTATATGACATTATGATTAGAATTGGATTTGGTATAAGTGTTTCATGCGAACAAATGAAACACAAATATAATGTATAAAAACATCACGAGCAGTGGCGGAGCTGCATGTTGTATATGATGTCGCTTGACATCACATAACTTTGGTCTTCTGCCTTATATACACATGTATTCTATTTATTTTATTGCATATATACTACATAGAGGTAAGCTTGACATCACTGGTCACCGCTCCTAGCTCCGCCACTAATCACAAGATAGCCAAAATAGAATTAATAGACGAATCTGTTAGACAAAGATCATATCGAGATACGTCTGACGGTCTTTGTTGTTGTTCGTACTACGTTGATTTGGTACGCATAAGGAGCGCACATAGTCATATACTCTGGTAGTATAGGCGTCCATCAACCGAAAAGTCTCTTTGGCTCCCGAGCTCCAGTGCTCTGCTCGTTTGAAAAAATTACAAAAAATACTTATAACTTTCAAAAAATATTGAAAAAAATCACGGATGTAGAATATAGTGTATCCCATAACTGTGTAAAAAATCAACTCTAAATACTCTGTATTTCGAGCTACACAAAAAAGACAAAATTGTGGGTCTGAGTAAGCACATTTTCAAATCTTCAAATTTTATCAGATTTGTCATTTTTGTGTAGCTCATAATACAGAGTATTTGGAGTTGATTTTTTACACAGTTATGGGATACACTATATTCTACATCCGTGATTTATTTCAATATTTTTTGAAACTTATAAGTATTTTTTGTAATTTTTTCAAACGAGCAGGAGCATTGGAGCTCGGGAGCACCAAATCTCTACTCTCCATCAACCCCCACCCAACTCTTCTTGTCTACTTTCTCTAATAGTCTAATCGTGTAAATCCTATATAACTAAGTAGATCATCCCCACTAACCTATTTCTCTAAACATGCAGCCTATCCACCTCAGCAGGCCCACTCTACCCATCCCTGCTGCCACTTCACTTAAAAGAATCCTGAACAACTATTCATATTTAATCCGAATTTTTATGGCGTCCTCTCCTCTCGGTAAGCTTTTTAGTCTATCCGACTATCCTCCGATATTATCTTCCCCATGGCACGCTTCATCCCCCGCATTAGTGCCCTTACTCTTCGTCTCCCACGATTCCACTCACGCAATAATCAAAAGATGTAATGGTCTTCTTTGGACCCATCGTTTCCTCTCCTTTCCCTCTGCCCCATTCTTCCTCTATTATGCTTGCTTCACGTGGCCATGATCTGGTCGAGGGTACACCACTATATTAGGCCACCGCGCCAGATGCCTTCTCCAGTCGTCAAAATCATGGTGTTGTGTAGGCCTTCTCCCATCCTGCAACGCCTCCAGGCTAACAAGAGGGTTCCAGATTTTACTCTTCTCTCTAGATGCCATCCGCAGGTGTTAACTAATGGGATTCAGATTTTGCTCTTCTCTCTAGATGCCATCTGCAGGTGTTAACTAATGTGTTTAATTTCTGACATGCAGGTACGATTATAGCATGCTGATCTGTTTTCAGCCTGCTCTAAAATTAACAAAAACAAGGCGATCTTATTGTGGTCTGTATGGTCTACCAGATTCCTGCTATGAGATATGGTTTTGCCTTCATTCGTTTGACAACGCATTTCAGATGATTCACGTACATACATATTAGGACTATACTGACAAAGTATTTACATTTTTGTTGGGATACTTACATAGGTCTTTAAATAAATTGACATCTACAGAAGTCACAATCAAGATTACAGAATAAAAGGGCATGCATCTGTTATAGCAATATCGGTATGAAGTTGTCCTCAAAGCATTACATATGTTCTGACTGATATCTTAACATCTTTAGTTCATGCCAGAAAACCCTTTATCCTTGCACTGCAGATAAAGCTGAAACTGAGGCTCTGGCTATATTTGACAAAATGAACAATCTTGAAAGCCATAATATTTGCTTACTAAACTGCATTGGCAACGATGGATTTTATCTGACAGTTATTTTTTAATTTAATTACATTTTAGCTAACTTTGCCAATGGGATTTTTGTGTTGACACCTGCAAAGATGTTGGTCAAGGTATTGGTTTGGCTTCCGCAGCTCTCTCTCCAGGAAATTATCTAGGTTTAACACTCCAGCTGAGGCCCCAAAAATTAACTAGGGTGTGAAAAAAAATGCTAATATGATCTGATCTAATCGGATCTTCTCTGGTAGCTAGATTGTGTTTGTGCAAAACTCTAGATTTTATCAGCGATCTTACTGAAACGTTGAAGAGTGACATGGCTATATTTGACAAAATGAACAATCTTGAAAGCCATAATATTTGCTTACTAAACTGCATTGGCAACGATGGATTTTATCTGACAATTATTTTTTAATTTAATTACATTTTAGCTAACTTTGCCAATGGGATTTTTGTGTTGACACCTGCAGAGATGTTGGTCAAGGTATTGGTTTGGCTTCCGCATCTCTCTCTCCAGGAAATTATATAGGTTTAGCACTCCAGCTGAGGCCCCAAAAATTAACTAGGGTGTGAAAAAATGCTACTATGATCTGATCTAATCGGATCTTCTCTGGTAGCTAGATTGTGTTTGTGCAAAACTCTAGATTTTATCAGCGATCTTACAGAAACGTTGAAGAGTGACATGCTATATACACCGTACATAATTCATGTTCTTCCATTCCCTTCCATGATTTCATTTGCACAGATCCTATTTTCGTGTATTGTTGAAGAGATGTGAAGAAACTACTCTGCAGATGTGCAAAAAATTAATTTGATGGAATGCCATCCTCGATCTTATTTATGGTTCAACACATATTCTCATGTTGATGTGAGATGGAATGATGGATATATCTGCTCTGAATATTAGAAGTATCATGATGTTTGCAAATTGCTTTTGTCTCTCTTTTTACGGCTGCCTTTCGATGATTTTCATGTGTGAGTATATATTCTGAGTTATTTTAACATATATCCATACTGCTACTGGCTCTCCCCCTTAGATCGTTATCTACTCCGAGGAAAATGAAGGAATGTTCTTTCCTACCATGCATTACACATTGTTTCTGATGATATTTTCTCTATGTCCTTTTTTCTGCAACTAATTCATGTAATTCATGTTGTGTATATATTATCACATAGCTTACTATAAATTTCCGCTGCAACGCGCGGGGAATTATCTAGTTCTTAGAAAATATCACACCAGCAAAATACATAGAAAACAAAAAAACCCAAGATGGCACTTGCTAGTTGCTACCTTTTCAAGAAACAAAAGAAGAAATTAATGCACACTTAAAAAATCCAAAAAGAACAGTTGTATAGATCTCCTATTACAACTTAGCTGATATCGTTTGCAGTTAATTTGCTGCGAGAGAATTACACTTAGACTAGTCATAGTGGGAAGTATACTAGTCTATGTTACTACTTTCACAATGGGTAGTACCATATGTGTGGTATCATATAATTTTGCATTTATTAGGTTATAGACTCATCTTATTTTGGAATACATTATGTTACGGTATCTACCTATGATACCATTATTATCTATCTCGTCATTAATTACAGTGTCATATCAGTTTTTTGCCAACATAGCATGTATGATAATAGCTATGATACCTCCACTGTGCCTATCTTAGGATCTCCTTAGATGAAATTGCATGACATTCTAATTGTCCAATAAGACAGATTAATTCAGTGTGCAGGTCTCGCATGCGTATGGACCGGTGATGGATGGGGAATAATGCATTTCTCGATCACATGCGTAGTCGGCAACGTTCATCTATTTTACTACAACCGATTCTGCATATTCGATATGCTTTTCCAAATGGCCCCGAACACAAACCAGTAACCAATGCTCGATTACAGCGATCAGAAAGCGGTTAATTAAGCATGACCTCGTGTCATCCATTCGTCTACAGCGCGGCAGTCAAGACTCGGCAAATATCCAGTCTTAGGCAGCCAACGATAACAGCGATAACAAAACAGGAGAAGTAAAAAAAAAATACTCTCTGGCTTATTTTCAGCTGTATTATTTCGGGATAAGCCAATGGGACATCCAATTGATCCAGGAGACAAATTTGATTTACACGCCTTCTTCTTCCAGGTCCAGGAGACGTAGTACGTACTGATAAAACGTCATCTGACAAAACACTTACCGTAAATTATATACTCACTTCGTTCAGAAAAAGGTGTCATAAATTTCTTCCTTCGTCTAGAAAAGAATGTTAGTACAAATTTCTCTAAATATAAATGTATCTATACATGTTTCGCGTCTGTAGATGGAGATATCTGTAACACCGTTTTCGAGGGAAGCACTACGGTTGTGTGGGATGAACTCTAATTTGCTCAGCGTTTCTAGAACAGGAAACTACACCTGAAAACGACAGCCAGTCCCCCTCGCCGACCTTCTGCAGTACTAGCTGTGGACTCGGTGTACAGCACAGCTGGACCTGGACAGGCAGACGCGCCTTCGAAGGACCTGGTCGATGCAATTACTAGGCGACAACTGGTACTCGGTACTCCTACCAAAAGTCTTTTGCTTAGCCTTAACACGCACGATAACGAGTGGAGATGGCACTGGGGTCTGGGGAAAGAGATTACTAGTACTACCAAGGGAGTATTTTGCAGTGGTTACTCTCGAAATGTACACCAAGATACGCATGTTCATTGTCAAATGTGCTTTGATTAGTGATCAAGAATAAAATCTTGACCAAAGCAAACCTGTTGAAGAGGGGCTGGAAAAAAGTTGATCCATGTGAACTTTGTGATGAACATGAGACAATGGATCACTTGTTCTTCGGATGTTCTTTAGCTAAACATGTTTGGAGTGTATTAGGGGTTTCTTTAGATTCTACTCCCTCCGTTCTACAATATAAGATGTTGTAGCTATTGCATATTGCACATGTTGTCTAGATTCAGATTAAAATGGATGGATCTATACACTAAAACGTGTCTAAATACTTGTGTATACGTATGATTGTAGCAAAAATGTAAAACATCTTATATTGTGGAACGGAGGGAGTAGTTCTACTCCCACTTGTTTTGGGGATTTATGTAATATCTGGTTCAATGCTTTTACGGGGCGTGATAGATTTGCCGTCATTTTGGGATCTATTGCTGCTCTGTTGTCTGTTAGTAGAGCATCTCTATCGAGGGACTCTAAAGGAGCCCCTAAAACTCCTTTGCGTTGCCGGACCGAAAAAGTTGCCACATCTGGGCTCGTCCGGCCCAATTCCTGTCCGGAACCGTAGAGCGGGCCTCCAACTTTGAGCGTGTGCTCGGCGGTGCCAGACACTGTACTCATCACGCCTCCGACTGGTATGGCCCGTCTTTCATCGACTGGAAGCGGTTCCTTCCCGGCTTAATGACGCCGACAGGAAACCGGTAAGGGCGCGTAAATGTCGTCACTTTCCCAAGCAACGAAGGCAGGTCAGCATGCAGACGGTAGCGAAGCGACGGGACGGATCGGCCATGCGGCGCATTAATCCACAACCAGCCCAAGCGCTAGTCCACGCGCCGGCTCGCCGGCCTGCCCATCGGTCAACACGTCGTCCCCCTCGGGCGCCTCGCCGCTGCTCGCCTTCCCCACATCGATGTATAAAAAGAGGCCAGTCTACGCCTCGCCACCCACATCTCCTCCACTCCCCGCCGCCATCAGCGCTTCGCCACCCACTCTCCTCCACGCACCACCATGAACAACTACGAGGCCGGCCGCTACTCGAGCGGCCCGGGCGCCTCGCCGCCGCTCGCCTTCCCCACACGTCGATGTATAAAAAGAGGCCAGTCTACGCCTCGCCACCCACATCTCCTCCACTCCCCGCCGCCATCAGCGCTTCGCCACCCACTCTCCTCCATGCAGCACCATGAACAACTACGAGGCCGGCCGCTACTCGAGCGGCCCGGGCGCCTCGCCGCCGCTCGCCTTCCCCACACGTCGATGTATAAAAAGAGGCCAGTCTACGCCTCGCCACCCACATCTCCTCCACTCCCCGCCGCCATCAGCGCTTCGCCACCCACTCTCCTCCATGCAGCACCATGAACAACTACGAGGCCGGCGGCTACTCGAGCAGCTCATGCCGCCAGATTTCCGCCTGCCCAAGGGGTGGGTGATCAGCTGGGGCGGCCTCGCCGTGTCGTCCTGCCTGCAACGGAGGAGGCTTTCCGCCACGCCATCCTCGAGCGACGGGACAAGATGACAGAGGTGGACCGCAACCGCCCCGCGGAAGCGGTCAACAACAACGCCTGGTGGGAGCGACTCACGCGGGAGCGCAACGCCGCAGTGGACGCCTTCGACGACAGGTCACCGCCAACACGCTACAATGCCTCCGGCCGCCACCGCTGGTGGGAAACCACTGGCCACACGGTGGCCAGCTCCATCGAGGCCGCCCGTAGCCACGATTTCACGGGGAACACGACCCCATTAAGGCCAATGCCGATGGTCGCGCCGCCGCCGTCAAAGTGTCAGCGACGCAGCGGGTGCTTCTCCTTCTGCACTCACGGCGGCGGTGGGAGCATCGGCAGCAGAGGAGGACGGGGCAGCGGCGGGGTGGTGATCCGCGATGTCCAGAATCGCTGGCAGCCGCCACCAGGACATGCCTATGCGGCAGGTGGAGGAGCCAGAGGACGTGAAGTCCCCGGTGATTCCGGCGGGCTACGAGGTGCCATCGGCGCTGCACGACGAGGCGAACGACGGCGACTGCCCAAACATGAGCTGGGGTCTGGTGGCGTTGGTCGCCGACCTCGAAAAGGACTTCCCCGACTTCATGGAGAATACCTAGCACTCGGCGTAGATGGCAGCCTCGGCCTCCACCTCCGTTGGCGCTTCCACCTCCCGTGCGCGTCAGGACGGCGCCTCCACCTCCCGTGCCGGCTCCTCCTCCACCCACATCATCCTTGACGGCAAAGACGACGACAACGACGACGACTTCCACTGGTCCGGGTCCGACTAGTGTTATGGTTAGGTCTAGTTAATTTTCATTCAAATCTTGTAAAATATAACTAAATTTGAATGAAAATTGGAACTGTTTCATGTCTTCGTCTTTTTCTTTTTTTGGGGTTTCGTTTGTGAGGGAGGTAAGAAAAAGCGCTGGACAAGTGTAGCACACCGCAAAAGAGGATACCGATTGGGGTTGTTGGGCACAAATTTAAACACCATAGTGCCGATTCTCGTACATGATGATATTACTCCCTCCGTCCTAAAAAGGATGTCACAAATTTGTCTAAATTTAGATGTATCTAGATATTAAATCATGTCTAAATACATCCAAATCTAGGCAAATTTGTGACATTTTTTTTGAGACGGAGGTAGTATTAAAATTTCAAACGATATGGTTAGTTACAAAATTACTTGATATACTCCTACTAGGCAGGCAGGGTACCTCTTGCAATTTACAAGGCGTCTCTCTCTCCTCATCATCCCTGGAGAGAAGAAAAAAGCGGCACGCGCACACACCCCCACCTTCCTTCTTTTCTCTCTCTCCCCACCAGCGAGAGAGAGAGAGACAGAGAGCGGCGAGCTGCCCACCTCCACCGCCGCCGCCGCCGACGCGATGTCCCGTCTGTTCCGAGAGACCCGCCGCGACTCCGCCGCATCCTCCTCCTCCAATGGCTTCGCCGCTCCGGCCGCGTCCTCCGCCCCATCCGCGCTTCCGTCGCCGTTCCCCGACCTCGGCGTGCCGCTCTCGGCAGCCGAACTCCGCGAGGCCGCCTACGAGGTCCTCGTTGCGGCGTCTCGCACCACCGGCGGCAGGCCCCTCACCTACATCCCCCAGGCGGGCCCCGCGTCCCCCGCCGCCTCCGTCTCCTCGGCGTCCTCCGCCAACAGCTCCTCCCCGTCGCTCCAGCGCTCGCTCACCTCGGCCGCCGCCAGCAAGATGAAGAAGGCGCTCGGGCTCAAGTCCTCCGCCTCGTCCAAGGGAGGCAGCCCGGGGAGCGGCGGCGGCGTCGGGGCCAAGGCGGCCCCGCGGCGGCCGGCGACGGTGGGGGAGCTGATGCGGGTGCAGATGCGCGTGTCCGAGTCCGCCGACGCCAGGATCCGCAGGGGGCTCCTCCGCATCGCGGCTGGTCAGGTAGGATCTCGAGTTGGTTGTGGTTGTTGGCGCTTTTCTCTCTGGGATTCGAGATGAAATGCAGTTTCAAGTTTGCTCATTTTATCGCCATTTTCTTGCTTGTCCCGAATGTCGGCGTCGGCAGATTGCGGTAGATCTGGGGTGGGTTAAGCGTCTCGCCGCAAAAGCATAGAAGCGTGATCTTCGTTTGGGTTTAGTTTGGTCAGCGTTCTTCGTAGTTGATTGGAGGGCTGACTAAAATTTCAAATTTTGCTAAAAAGACGCTTGCTATCTCATTATCTATTTTTGGTTTTCCAAATCACCAGTTGTCGCGAGGGTGTGTGAAAATAGCTCTCTTTCCTTTTTCTAAGTTTGATGAATCTCGTCATCGTCGGTGGTGTCGGCTCCAGTGGAACCATGCTTTATCCCGTGCATAATTGATCGTACCATCCAGTTTTAGTTGGCACTTCTGGTTCACATTGATATGTATTCTCAAAGTAATGTGATCAGTAGGATATTTAATTCTGTAGGAACCTTGTTAATATCTTGTCACGGAGTTTTTGCCTAAGTGATGAAGTAGACTGAAAGGAAGGGGAGAAAATGGGAAAATATACCACAAGATCAGTGACATGGATACTAATCCAACCCACCATTCAAAGAACAGCGTGTATTGAATGCATCAACGAGGATAAGAGTTAATGATATATAGTAGTATAACTTTTAACAAATTAGTTAAATGTTATTTGCATGCATGATTGAAAAGACTGAGTAAAAACATTTTCATATTGCCGGGTTTCCTGACAAAAACCACACCCTGACTCCCTGAGCTTACCCTTGGCATATTGAATCGTATTTTTACAACTTTAGCTGCACAACTTTGGTTTAACCAGTGGTTTCTAATAACTCTTGTGACACTGTTTGCTTGGTTGATTCGCTAACATGCCAGCGATTAACTAGATACACACCAGCATCTTCTTTGGTTTTGACATCCATCTTGCTGAACCTTTTTGTAATATTTGTTTTGAACTTTAAGTTGATGTCAACATGTCAATCCTGAACTTTTATTTCTTCATGTATACAATCGAATAGTATGTCATCTGTCAGAGTGTCACTTACTCGCTTTTCACATTTACTATTGAAATTGTAAATTCAGATTTGAATTGAGTTACAATAGTGGAGCCATTATCAGTTCAGTTTGATTGTCCTACTAAATCGATATACACATTGATGAAATTAATGTTCATTTCTGTAGTTATGTTATTATGTATACAAAGTTTGAACTCCGATTTCCTTTAATCTTATAAAAGAAAATCTTGTAACAGCTTGGCAGGCGTGCGGAAGCTATGGTTTTACCCTTGGAATTCCTGCAGCAGTTCAAGGCATCAGATTTTCCTGATCCTCAAGAACACGAGGCATGGCAGGCCAGGAACTTGAAGCTTATTGAGGCTGGTTTGCTTGTCCATCCGTTTGTTCCACTGAACAAATCAGACAGCTCTGCACAGCGGCTGAGGCAAATCATACGCGGAGCATATGATAGGCCGCTTGAAACTGGGAAAAACTCCGAGTCAATGCAGGTCCTACGCACTGCGGTCATGTCCCTTGCTGGAAGATCTCATGATGGAACATCTGATGGATGCCACTGGGCGGATGGTTTCCCCTTGAATCTCCATCTCTACCAAATGTTGGTAGAAGCTTGCTTTGATAGTGATGATAGCACTGTGGTTGATGAGATTGATGAGGTGATAGAGCTCTTGAAGAAGACCTGGGTTATTCTTGGAATCAATCAAATGCTTCATAATCTTTGCTTTGCTTGGGCATTGTTCAATCATTTTGTTATGTCAGGGCAAGTAGATATCGAACTGCTTTCTGCTGCGGAGAATCAGTTGCATGAAGTTGCAAAGGATGCCAAAACCACTAAGGATCCAAATTACTGTAAAGTATTGAGTTCAACATTAAGCTCGATAATGGGCTGGACAGAAAAAAGACTTCTGGCTTACCATGAAACCTTCAGTACAAGTAACATTGAGTCCATGCAAGGTATTGTCTCAATTGGAGTGTCAGCTGCAAAGGTGCTTGTTGAAGATATATCCCATGAATACCGCCGTAGGAGGAAAGAAGAGACCAATGTAGCTCGCAGTAGGATAGAAACATACATAAGGTCTTCACTCCGTACAGCTTTTGCTCAAGTAAGTACCTGTTGCTAAAAAATATTGTACTGCATTTATCTCGTTCAGTATTGATGAATAATGCTATGTTGTAAAAATTGCCCAGATGCTTCATTGGTTTGATTATTGCAACCATGTTAGCTATTTTGGTAATAAAACAGTTACAAAGTACACTTATGGTAACTAACCCCCAAGAAACCATTTTCCGGAATCAAGCAGTACATTTAGTAATTTGTCTCTTACTAGATATTTAGAGCTGTAGATCTTATAAAAAACCTGTGTGACATCACCTTTGCAGAGAATGGAAGAAGCAGATTCAAAGAGGTCATCAAGGAACCCTACCCCAGTAATGTCTATCCTTGCAAAGGACATTGGTGACCTAGCAATTAAGGAGAAAAATCTGTACAGTCCAATCTTGAAAACATGGCATCCCCTTGCTTCAGGTGTTGCTGTTGTAACCCTTCATTCATGTTTTGGAAATGAGCTGAAGCAGTTCATAGCTGGGCTTACAGAGTTAACCCCAGACACAGTTCAAGTGCTTAAGTCCGCAGACAAATTAGAGAAGGATCTTGTTAATATTGCTGTTGAAGATTCCGTGGATAGTGATGATGGAGGCAAGTCATTAATCAGAGAGATGCCACCATATGAAGCTGAAAATGCAATTGCTAATCTCGTGAAAGTATGGATAAAAGAAAGGGTGGATAGACTCAAGGGATGGGTTGACCGGAATCTGAAGCAAGAGGTGATCTTATTTAGTTTACTGTCAGATCTTATTTTCCATTAAAAATTGAAACCTTCATAATTTAATAATTCATGTTGCGTGCTGTTATTGCTGGTACTACGACAAGATTAAGTTACTCAATATCTGCATATGGCTGGTGCACTCAACCGATTAGGTTACTCTAGTGATATTGCTGTTACTCCTACTCCCTCCGTCTACGAATAAGTGTACTTCTAGTTTTTTCCTAAGTAATTTTTCTTCTAATTTGACCACCTTTATAGAAAAGAGTAGCAACATATATGGCATCAAATTGGTATATTATAAAAGTAAATTTCAAAACGGATCTCGTGATACTAATTTAGTGTCATAAATGCTGCTACTTTTCCCTATAAAGTTGGTCAAAATTTAAAAAGTTTGACTTGGGATAAAAGGTAGAAGTACGCTTATTCGCGGACGGAGGGAGTAGAAGATTAAGTTACTATAGTGCTGTTATGTCTGGATACAGATGTGCTCCCTCCATCCAGGCATACAAGGATATTATGAAATGTGTTCTTATTATCACCAAATCAATTTCACTAAATCTTTTACGAATCATGTTATCATTATATAGGAGTATTATTTAGGTATTTAGATGTTGATATCTTTTTCTATAAACTTGGTCAAACTTAAGCAGGCTTGATTCAAGACAAGATTAAGTGGTCTTGTAGGGAGTATGATGTGCAGTTTGCCTTGGTTAATAATGACTATTCGCACCAATACCCAAATATGTCAATATCCTTCACACATTTCTTATGCATAATATATATAAACAACTAAAAACTGCATTTTATTTTTTCTTTCATGTCTTTATATCCCTGCGCCATTTATCATTGGCTGCAAATCTATGGTCCTGGCCCTAAGGTGTAGTTTGTCATTTCATCTTCCCCTCAACAGGGGCCGGCATATTCATATGGTTAGTGCTCAGTTCACATTAGAAAGATTTCATGCCACCACTGGGCAGATGTGACCTAAGACCAGGCAGACCCTGTGTGTACAAACAATATAGTGACTCATGCATCTTGAATCTAAAGTCTGAACGGTCCTGTGTGAAATTGATGTCCACAAAACCTGTTGGTCTATAGAGACTAACACATTATATGTAGTTCTGTGCTCTAGCTTAAAATAATGTGCTTGGTTAGTATAAGTTTATCTTTCACTAAACTTGGCAATATCTTCTGTGCAGACTTGGAATCCAGGTGCGAACAGAGACAATTTTGCTCCCTCATCTGTGGAGATGCTTCGGATTATTGGTGAAACACTAGATGCATTTTTCCAATTGCCCATACCAATGCATCGAGCTCTTCTTCCTGATCTGGCAGCAGGTCTGGATAGAAGCCTACAGTTTTATGTGTCCAAAGCAAAATCTGGCTGCGGTAAGTACCAGGTGGATAAAAGAAGGAAACTGCTTTTTGTAACATGGTGTTCCGATGCTGAATAAATTTTTCGTTTGTATTGCTTACAGGAACACGGAATTCTTTTATGCCCGAACTACCTACATTAACGCGATGCGAGGTTGGCTCGAAATTGTTATTCAAGAAAAAGGAGAAGCCACAGAATCCGCAGCATCGAGGATCACAAAATGGATCAACCAATGGAACTGATGCATTGGGCCTTCCTCAGCTCTGTGTACGCTTGAATACTCTCCAGTACATCCGGAGTGAGCTGGAGAACCTTGAGAAGAAGATTAAAACATGCCTGCGAAATGTTGAGTCAGCCCAGGCAGATATTACCGATGGATTGGATGTCAAGTTTGAACTTTGTCAGGCGGCCTGTCAAGAAGGTATACAACACTTATGCGAGACGACTGCTTACAAGGTCACCTTTTACGACTTGGGCCATATTCTGTGGGACATCCTTTATGTTGGTGATACTGCATCAAGCAGGGTGGATTTACTGTTGAGAGAGCTTGATCCTATCCTCGAGACAATTTCTGGTACGGTGCACATCAAAGTGCGAAACCGTGCTATAACCGCGTTGATGAAAGCCACCTTTGATGGTTTCTTGCTGGTGCTTCTTGCTGGTGGGCCTTTGCGTGCTTTTACCTGCCAGGACGCTCAGATAATAGAGGATGACTTTAGGTCCCTCAGAGATCTGTTTTTAGCTGATGGAGATGGTTTGCCAGAGGAATTGGTTGATAAGGCGTCCTCCCAAGTCAAGAATGTCCTGCCCCTCTTTCGAGCAGAGGCCGGAGTCCTCATTGATCGATATAAGCGCATGATGGCCGAATCGAATAAATCTGCCTCCAAAAGTAAATTGCCATTGCCACCTACTACAATGCACTGGAGTCCAAATGAACCGAACACAGTCTTGCGAGTTCTGTGCTACCGGTATGACGAGACGGCCACAAAGTTCCTCAAGAAAACCTATAACCTTGCCAAGAAGCTTTGATGCATGGGATAGCTCACACACTGTGTACATTTCCAGCCACCACTATCATGAGACTTGATCAGGATTCTGTATGGCATAAGCCTGTGAGAAACACCATTGTAAAGGTACCACAAGGGAGAGGTGTTACTTTTTTCTTTTTTCTTTCACTTCTTTGGTGGGGTGGGGGCACTTACATCTCTATTTGTTGTTTCTCTGATCCAGTTTTTTTTGCTGACCTTTGCATTTCTGCGCACATGTGTAACCGATATGTCTTCATTTCATTCTAGTTTGCAACAGGGGTATATCTTGTGAATAAGTTGTGTATTTTGTATTGGCATGGCGCCGTTTGGTGCTTTATGACTAAACTATATTGCACGCTTTTTAGTATTTCACAAATTCGCCGTTGGCTCCTGGCACTCCTGTCTGCCGAAACTTCTACAACTTTGTCCTGGGCATGTTGTAGCTGTTCTTGGTTAACCATGGCTGTGCAATGTTGATGTGTCCTGCCGGTGTCTTGGTTAATTGGTGGTTTCTGTTCCACCTGATCACGCAAATACTTCCATGTCGTTCTTCATCTCCAGTGCATCAAAGCTTGGTATTTTGTGAAAAAACATCTATGCTAAAGTTCCTTTTCCCCTCCCCCGTGCTACAGTCCCGAGAGAGGCGAAAAGGGAGTGCTCTCCAGTTCCTCGCTCCGCCGACGGCCGATCTGCCGGTCCCCTCCCTCTCCGGCCGCCGTTGCGGTCGCCGGAGAGTGGGGGGACCCCGGATCCATGCCCTAGGTGTGTGCATAGTAGGATAGGGTTTCTTGGTGGCGCTGGCGAGGTGGTGGCGGCGGCGTCTCCCTAGAATAAGGTTGGTGGAGCTCGATCCCCACCTCAGCGGCGCTCCTTTGGGCGAAGTCGGCGAGCTCCCGGTGTAGGTTCCTCTCGGATCTTTTGATCCGGTGAGGCTTGCTGCCCCAAGGGTGGCCGTCGCGGCGGAGGTGATGGCTTCCTGTGGGCTTTTTGGTCCCTCGTCCCCGTCTCCGTCTCGGTGTTGTGGCTTCTGGCTTCACCGTGGGGGTTCTGGGGGTTGGGTGGCGGTGCGCCGGCGGTCCGCGTCGGTGGTCTCCGTTGCTTGTACAGAAGTTGTGTTGGAGGGAGGTGGGTTTCGGCATCTCTGGCCGGCCGTGGTGGCGAGGGGAGATGTGGATCTGGACTGGTGTTTTGGTGTGCTTGCTCTGGCATCCTTTTTCCGTGTGGCTTCTCTGGCCGGCCGTGGAGGCGAGGGGAGGAGGCTCATGGAGGTGGAGCGCTGGAGAGGAGGGATGTGGAGGATGTTGCTGTCAGGGTTTGTGGTTTGAAGGTTGAAGACCTGGCCATCTCAGGAGAGGTGGAGTGGCGCTGGCCCCAGGCCTGGGGCGGCAGGAGCTCAGGGTGTGTCCCCGGCCGATGTACCTTCATCGTCTCTAGATCCAGCTCGTCGGAGGTGGTGTCTACTGCGGCTCATCAACGCCTTCGTGCAAGGAGTTCCTCCGTTTCCTGGTTGAGTGTTCCTGGCTGTGGTTTCCTTCGTCGTCGCCGGCGATGGAGGTCTCGCGTTCAGGCTGTACTCGAGGTTGAAGATGGTCTGCGACAGCAGCGTTTTTCTCTGTATTTCCTCTGTTTTTTCTGTGCTTGTATCTGGCTATGTACTGGGTTCCTTAATGTATGAATACAAGTATTTAAAACTCAAAAAAAAAGCTTGGTATTTTGTTTCGCAATTCCTGAAGCCATGTTGTGGTGCTGTGATGAATTCTCAAAAGCATTCCTTTAGCTGCTAGTATTTCTATTTCCACAAATTCTACTTCCATAAAATAGAATATGTCTTATGAATTGTGCGGTCGAACTTCTCTAACTTGTTCACTTGATATATGAGGCGCTGTGTGGCGGCTCCCTTTCTCTCTGTTGCATGCAACAAGAACATATAAGCATGACATCAGTTAAAGATTCTCTATTGCACGGGATTCTTCTTTTCCATCGAAATGGGCCTTTCATTAACTCGGAAAAGGGATTTACATCAAAATTGTCAAAACACGATGTAACCATTTGGATGTATGTATTTTCGACACAATCCAGGTATAAAATAAAAAAACACCCTACAGGAAAAAACTGCTTGGCTGCCCTGTATTCGACCAGAATAAATCGGTCTCCTTTTTAATTCTGGAAATTATCGGTCTCCGTCAGTGGTGACAATGTGTCAGGACCTGGGTTTTCCCCTGTTCGTGAAGTACTCTGTTTCCAAGTCGCTGCTCGGCGTTAGATCTCCATCCAACGCTTCGCATTGAAAGATGCCGTTTCAGGCTCTGTTCCTGCTTAAGGTTTGTAATAATTATTATTAAGATCCAATTGGCACTAAACAGTGCTTAACGTGTAATAAGGATGCAAAACTGTCGAGGCTCACAGTCCCCTATATAAGGCCGGAGAGTGGGTGGCTTGACATATATCAAAACCCTAATTTCGCTGTGTTCTTACTTTATCTTTTTTACTGGTCTCTGCTTGCTGGGGCTAGCGTTTCTACACCCGAGCACACCAGCTCCTGGTGTTTTCGAAAAAATAAAAAAAATAGTAAAACATTATAAAAAATTCTGAAAAATTTGGAGACAAGTATATATATGAAATGTTCACACTCGTGCAAAGTTTCGGAATGAAAAGACATTTTATGTGCTCTGTACAAAAAAAAACAAAATCAGTTGTCAGAATGAGATCTAAAAACGCATTTTGAAAACGCAGATTTTGTCTTTTTGTACAGAGCACATAAAATGTCTTTTCATTCCGAAACTTTGCACGAGGTTGAAAAATTCATATGTGCTTGTCTCCATTTTTTTTCATAATTGTTTATAATGTTTTACTATTTTTTTAATTTTTTTGAAAACACCAGGAGCTGGTGAGCTCGGGTGTAGAAGCGAATTTCACCTGCTTCTTTATCTATCCTAGATCTAGTTTCCACTAGCCGGATCCTGACACAAGGCAATGCTAGCGCCTCTGCGCCGTAGCCTCTCCGATCCTACGTTTTCTATCCATTCCCACTCCATCGTTAAGCTCTGTGGACTTTGCGAGTGATGCTCGTGGGTTTGGCAATTTGCCACACTTTATTTGTAATTTGATCATTTGCAACACCCTATGTCACTGACATGTGGTGATCATCTGACAAATAATCAAATTTCAATGAAAAAGTGTGGCCGGGGGTGTCATGGGCTCGTGCATAGGCATAACTTATTTTACCATAGACTTGTTATTAACATAATATATTTTCGCAGGGAGTTATTAATATAATATTATATAAGAGTTATTAATACAACCTTATACGATATTCATTTTGGCTCCCGAACCTTATATGTACTACTCCCTCCATCCTGGTTTAAAGGGTTTGCATGACAATTCTCTGGGTCCTAGGTATTTGCTTATTGGGGCTGAAATCTTGCATGCATTGGTGGAGAGAGTAAACTACCCACTAATTAAAATAAAATTAATGCAAATGAGTCTAAAAGGTGGGTGGGGGGGGGGGGGGGGGGGGATTTTGGGACTGCATGATTTTCGAAAGAGGTCCTATAAACCAGGACGAAGGGAGTACAAGTGTTAAAATGTGTAATTTGTAATTGTTTATGTTTCAAACTTTAAATCCCTAAGGGCGCGTTTGGTTGCTCGGACGTTTTTCAGCCCTTTTGCATACGTGGCCCTGGCGGGCCTGACCCTGAAAAAACGTGGCCTCAGCTGTGTTGTGCAAGCCCGTTTCGCTGCATGCAAATTTTCAAGCACACGTCGTTTGGTTGCATGTCTGTGTTCACAGTGCTAATTTCATGGTGTTTGGTTATGTGCAAGTGCCATGTGAAAGTGCATGGTTGCCCCATGTGTGGTTTTGGTAATTAATGACAATCTCTACGGACTAATGTTTGTATTGATCTATTCTTGTAGGTGTGTCCATATGCATTGCTTGATCTCCATATGTTGGAGTCAAGGCTAAGGGAAGAAGATTATATGTTGATCTAAGGCTAAGTGCGGGTTGATCAACACTCAAGTCCAAGTGAAGATATGCCGAAGAGGTGCTTCTCCCATCTTGGTGTATGGGGGGAGCAACATGTGAATCTTCACCAAGCGAAGCGCAATCAAGAAAGGTGGTGCATCTTGAGGAGATGAAGATCGTCTTCATCGACCTCAAGTGGTTTAATGCGCAAGGCAAAGGTATAATCTTGATAGGGTTTCTATTTTACCGGTCTCATGATGTTAGTGAGAGACTGGATTATAGGATAGTTAACCGTACTATCAAGAGGGGCTCTCGACCGAGTATCTTGATTGCTGTAACATCCCGAAAATTCGTCCCTAATTTTAGTATTGTTTTCTCACACCTGAAAAACTTTTTCTATTTTCAAAATGTTTTCTTTGAACCAGATGGTCTTTGATTTGGCTTTGGTTTCGCTCTCTTAGAAATTTCCCAACAATCCCCGATCCTTGTCGACCTCCACCATAATTTCATACCCTTGTTTTGTCTGTCGAACATTGGTTCCTTTTGAAGATTCCAAAACCCTCCCATCTATCCCACCAAAAGCCACCACCACAATTGTATCTTAAGATAAATTCAACCAAGATACCATATGGTTCCCCCATACATATATATCACTCCCATGGAAAAATATTTCATAGTACCATGCAATAATTCCAAGTTTATTCATATTCTCTATTATGCCATTTCCAATCCAAAAATGATATAGACACCTTCCACTCATCCAAAAATTCTACAAATTTGTGAAAGTGAATCATTCCACCTCCTGAACATTTCACTCCATTGGCCCAACCTCATCTGATCAATTTTTGGGGTACTTCCTTTGTAATGCCCTTTTCATGCATAATAGCAATTTCCAAAGCAAACCCTAGATACAAAAATCATTTGGCATTGGTACTTTACCAAGTTGACAAACTCCCATGTATAACTACATATCCAGAAGATCATGTCAAGATCATTTGAGAAGGTGCACTTGGCATACCCATGCCATTAGAGCATTTTTGGACACCAAATTGTTTGACCAACCTCCAGGTACCCAATTGAGCTCAAATTGCACAAGCATACTATATACACCTATACTAACCTACTGTGAATTTTGGGGATTTTTCTAGGATGTGCAAAGCCCTGGTCATTTCATCGAACACCTGGTGTTCCCTAGGTTTCCTGAATTTTTCTTAAACCAAGTTGCAAACCAGCAAAAACCTATAACTAGAAAGTGGTAGGTTTTTAAATTTGGCACAAGGTGACGCGAACCGTTTTATTTTTGGGGCCCCGAGTCGACGGGAACGCGATGATGCCGCTCGTGGCGCGCTCCGAACGCCGGCGTGCGCATGACGGCGCACTGTTCGTTCCTGTTCCCCGGGTCTCCACTGTTCTCCCTCGTCCCAACCACACCCCATCTGTAGCTACACCCTACTGCTCCCATGGCTTGAACCAGAATCGATCCCATCCACTTCCGCTTATCTTCTTAGGACATGGACACGTGGTTGTCCATTGCTCCTTGCCCCTGCCTATAAAGAGGCCAGGTCGAGCCCTCCCCGCGCGCAGCGACCACACTCCCCTCCCAGACCTCTCGCTCTCCCCAGTTCCACCCAAGAAATCGAGCTCACAGAGCTCTTCCTGCTCGCATGGCCGAACCGCTTGGAGCAGCGGTGGGGCGAGCTCCGCGACCCCCCTGCCGTGGGGAGCAGCTCCTACGAGCGCGGTGAAGTGGGGCGTCTCCATCCCCGCCGATGATGCGTCCCCAGCTGCCCCTTCACTGACGTTATCGCCGTCCATGTCCGCCATGGCCGCGCCGCGGTGGTCGCGGGCGCCGCACGCGGAGGCCATCCCCGGCCATGCCCTGAGCGTCCCTGGGCGCAGTGTGGCATGGCGACCAAGCCGTCCTCGGCCCCCATCGTCGGCGTCCGCCTCGGCCCGCCCGGTCGCCGGCGTCGAGCTCCTTCCGTACGTGCCCGTCGCGAGCTCGCGCCCGGCGGCACCCGCAGCCGGCGTCCATGGCCTCCTCCACGGCGTGGCAGACCCGGCGTGGCCGCCCCCCTCCCCCCGTCGCCAGCGTACCGGCCAGGCTGCCCGTCGCCGGCCTCCGCCCCCGGCCCGCCAGTCGCCGTCAGCCGGTTCCTCCCCAAGCTCCCCGTGCGTGCGTGAAGAAGAGGACTCCAATCAATCGATTGGAACGAGCTAGCTACAAACGTAATCGTTTTTTTTTCAGGTTTACGTTTTCCAAAAGAGGAGACGTACTTCTCGGAAATACGCGACCAGCCCAGCCCAGCTCAGAATCAGCCCGTTCTGTTTTTTTTCTGAGTGAGCAGCAGATAGCTAATCAACGCCAAGCCATAACTTTGAACCGTAGCTCCGTTTGAGGTGATTCAAATTTGTAAATTCATGTTTTGAAAAGCTCTATCCAGTGGTGTAGGTTTTACATTTTTGTGATGTACTTAGATGCTCAGCACACTTGTATGCTTGCATAGGTGTCCCGCGGTACCGACAAACCGAGACCCTAAATCGTGACGTGTCCGTGACCCCCCAAGCCAAATGGCGTTGATCTTCGAAGGCAAGCTAACCACTTGCTATGAAAACTCAAGTGATGTTTGTTGTTTGCATATTACCATGTCATTTAGGTGCATTTTATTGCTTATCATCTGTGAACTGTGCGTCACGAGATATCGTGGCTTTTTTACATTCTGTCAACTGTGCGTCATGAGATATCGTGGCTTTGTTTACATCCTGTCAACTGTGCGTCACGAGATATCGTGACTTTGTTTCATACCTGTAATACGATAAACCCATGCATCGTGGGTTGAGTTCCGGTACCCCGTCTAAATACACGTTGGGTTCTGCCCAAGTGGATTGAACCGGCTACTTTTCTGTAGAGTTGTGGCGTGCGTTGGACGGTACCATGCACCACTCCCCATTCCGGCGACGATGGACTGGGGGAACCGCCGCAGTCAATGGAATGGAGGAACGGGATCGCGTGGACGCCTCCACTAACTTTGTAGTCGATCTGTGGCTGTCACTGGTCGGAGGTATCTCCACCATCGCCCGGTTGACGCTAACCAACTGTGCTGTTTTATTTTCTCTTACTCAACCTGTGGCTGTCACTGGTCGGAGGTATCTCTGCCATCGCCCGGTTGACTGTGCTATTTTATTTTCTTTTACTCAACCTGTGGTTGTCACTGGTCGGAGGTATCTCCGCCATCGCCCGGTTGAAACTAACCATTGATTGAACTAACTATATATTGCTTGAACTATTGTGTGCAGTTTGTTTCTGTTTCATGCTGATATGATATTATGGTTTTGCATTGGACTAATCTGTTTCATGTTGATATGATATTATACTTGTGTGTTTGACTAATCCTCTGTTGTTTGGACTTGTTGTTGAATGAAACTGGACTAAATGAAACCCCCCTCCAAACATCGATAGGGTCTGTCAATAGTGCCACTAATCTGAACATTGAACACACTACCACTGTCGCCCAAATGGGAGAGACATAGCCTATGTAACCTATCAAGCCTCCTTTGATGCTACCCACTTGGCAAGTCTAGTCGGATACTGCATAGTTGTGGTCGGGGCTAGTCTTGTGAAGGTTCCGGAGCTAGGCGTCGCTCATGAGTTGGGGACGTGCCGGATTCACTTCGTCATAAGGCATAGAGTTATGTCGGTAGCTATACAGGGAGTGTCTTGGTAGCGTGAACGGTTATGTAAGTGTGTCTTGCTGAGTTTGACTTAAGGATGATATCCTAAAGTGTCGGCTGAGTAAGGTGCATTTAGATGGGTGGTAACTGCAACCTCTCGAGAGTGTGTCGTCTAGCAGCTAGCCTTGTTCCTAGGTTATCGAACAGTTCAGTGTCGGTCACACTATTGTCCTTTGTCGAGTCCGGAGGTTAAACTTAAGTTCGGTTTGAAAGATGAACAACCTGATTACAATAGTCTGATGTAGGGAATGTTACTTGAGTCGTGGAAGGTTACCCGTGTTTGGGGTGACAGTGTGATCGTTGGGAGCCTAGAGTTAGGCCCGAGCCAACGTCAGCCGTGCATGCCCGAGCAGAGATATGAGGCCAGTGGGCCTAGCAGTTTGACAGATGTGGAAAGGCCGTTGAGCCTAGTGGTGATGACAGGTGATGTTAAAATATTTGGTACCAATGGATACATCCGTTATTTGTCACAGGTAAGTTCTCTTGTGTGATCACCGGTACACGATCCAACCCCACCTGGCTTGGACTCTGTACTGGTGATACCCCGTTGTTTGCTTATGCCATGTTTTGTTGTGATGACATGTTGTCATCCATTTGGATTTCCGTAAGTAGACACTTGCCTTGTTTAGATTATTTCTGTTGCTAGCTACTTGTTGCCTGATTGCTTGACTGTTCATGTCTTGTGGTTGTTTTCTTGCGAGTACGTCATTGTACTCAAACTGGCTTTTCATGTGGCCAGACGTTGAGAGGATTCATCTTCTACCATAGCAAGGAGATGGAGTAAGAGCTTGCTAGGATCAGTAGCCCAGCCAGATGCCTGTGGAATGGAGCCACTCCAAGTCGTTGCCTTAGTCGTCTTCCGCTGCCAGTTAAAAACTTTGTCCCGTGCCATACTTGGCCATGATAATTTCTCATGCCTTGATGGCCATGCGTAGCACCCCGACCCCAGAACTATACAATGAAGCTTTCTGCAACCGGTCATGCTACACAATCGAAGGTTACTGGGTTTACCAATCCTAGGCCAAAACCTTTGGCAGGCGTGCTTGGAATGGATCATCGGCACGCAACACTTCGATCATGCCATAAGCTCAGACATAGCTATCATGTATAGTAGAGAGATCAAGACTGCGGAACAACTGGCACATCACAGACTCTACGACACAAAGAGATCATATAGCAACTCATATATGAGAAAGATACAAATTACACACAAAAGGGGTCACCGACCCATCAGTACATCATGCGGAAGCGAAGTAGTTGTCTAATACAACAAGATCCAAATATATGGCCAAAGAGGCCTACACATAAACATAACCCAGCCAGCTTGTTCCGACGTCCCAAGCTGCCACCTGGGAACCCCGAACTACTCGTCGATGTCCACGAAGAACCCACCTGGGTGCTCGGTGTCGTCCTCCTCTGAAACAAGTAATAAAGGCAGCAAAGAGAGACTGAGTACGACGTACTCGCAAGTTTAGTAGGGCGATATAGGCCCAATGATGACGGAGGCTCTAAAGCTGTATACTAGTTATTTTGCATAAAGCCAGTTTTCATTTAAAAGACATAACTGACCCATGGCATCGACTACTCAGAAGATTTTTCATAAAAGGGATAAGAGAGTAACTTTTTCCTTCGGTTCTCATCGAACCAAATAGTATCAAGAATCCACCTCTCATTTCCACCAAGGCACTCCCTCAAATCACCCTCGAGGAAATGAACCTTTTATCACACGTTGTAATTGCAACCTCTAGCTGCCAAATTTTAATTAGGTTAAAGTTATTTATGATCCCGTAAATCCATTCCCAAGGCGTCCATAACCATGGACACGGCTTTTCGAAAAGATTTAACCCTGCAGGGGTGTACTAATTTACCCATTGGTACCGTCCGGCTCACCTGATTGGCCCTCTTCCGGGGAAGGCCGGCGAGTGGGCGCGGTTAAACCTTTACCTCGCATGAAACTATCCAAGAGTCATCTGTGGCGACAGGACAAGTTTACCCAGCCTATTTCAGCCCCTGCCCCCATCGCCACGTCCTAAACACCACCATCCTCATCGTTTCTTTTTCCGCTCACACACCCACGCGCAAATGGAAATAGCAAACTAGAGGACCCTTGGATACGCCCGCACAAGTTATTCAGTTAGTAAGGAGCCCATACCCCCACCAATGGTAGCACGCTCAAACCTTGAGTCCGAAGACAGGAACTCGCACCTAGGGGCAAGAGTGAGGCAAAACACCATCCCCGATGGCAACTCACCCAAGCCTTTTAAGCAAATTAATTAAGTACCACACTTCACCACCATGTCCGAAACATTCCATCAACTTCAACAATTATGGAATTTAATCAACGGACATAAAGCATTTGACTAAGCATGGCTAAGCATCACTAAACATATATATATACAACAATTATATCCTTGTCTCAGGCCAACACATCAAACGTACGGTTCATAGGTAGGGATACATGTATTGGTTCGGGGAAAAACATGCATTCATAGGATACTCTAGTATTGACCAAAGATTGACATAGAATCGAATGCAATATTATGGTGGATAAAATAAGTTTATAAAACACTAGGATGATAGATGCCAAGAAGGTTAGGTTATCTCTTGCCTTGCTGCCGGGGCGTGTAGTACGGCTCGTCGGGGTAGGTAGGGGAACCCTCGACTCCGGAATCTATCGATACCCAAAATAATAACAAAGGAACAAATAAATACATGAAGACAAGGTGCAATGCACAATCACATGATGACATGACAAGTTTATGCAAAGATATCATCATTTAAATTAACTAACAAATTAAATGGAGTTCCAAATAATTAATGCAATTATTTGGGAACAACCCCATATTTAACTTAATGGCCACATTGTGTATAAATTATTACATTATTAAAGAAGTGGCTTGTATATGCATGAACATGACATGATTAAGTAGGTTTTGTTCTTCCGATCATTTTGGTACCTCATTTGTGAATTTCCAATTATCGATGAATAATTGGCGAATTAATTAATTATTTGAATTTACTTATTTAATCAATTAAAGAATAACATCATATGAAAATTTGTGATCATGATTTGATAATTGCATGGTTTGATAGCATTTGAAGTGTTGATCACAATGATATTTTATTCACAATTTTTGGGCAAATATTTATCGAATTATGATTTTTCCCAAATTAGGTATTATTTATACCATTTTAGGAATTCTTAACAAGCAGCAAAAATATAAACTCAAAAGATCATTACAATTGTTCTAACAGGTAGAGTTTGTTTTTCTGAACATTATGATATTTTATTTGCTATTTTTGGTGCAATATTTAAATAGTTATTAAATATTCAAATTGGTTTTAAAACCAAAAAGGAAAAACAATTTGCCAGACAGGCCGGCCTCATGCCGGCCAGGCCGGGCTGCAGGCCGGGGAGTGACCCGAAGGGTCCGGCCTTTGGCCGGCCCAGGCTGGGGTCCAGGCCGGACAGGCTCCAGAAGCTGCCGGCCTCGTGCCGGCCCAGACCGAGTGGCCAGGACGGGCACTAGCCCGAACCGTCCGGCCTTCGGCCGGCCCGAACCGAGTGTCCAGGCCGGGCACCCGGGGGTGGTACGCGACGGCGAACGATGGTCGGCGACGACCTCAACCTGGCGGCGCTCCGTGGTGTGTAGCGAATGGAAAAACTGTGCGGTGGGGTGGCCTTAACCGTGCGCGTAATTGTAGACGGAGGGGGAGGCGCAGGCGACATGCTCGTGCGCGACAGGCCACGGCCATGGCGGACGGCCGTGCGGACGCTCGCACGAAGGCGAGGTTACAGAGCAGGAGGAGGAGAGAGGGGGTGTCCAGGAGGAACAACATCTCACCCTTAGCGCGATGGAGCTCTCGGTGGAGGCGGAGGAGCTCGAACTGCGACGAATTCGAGCTCGGCGAGCGGTGACCGGAGCGGAGGGACACGAGGACGAGGGCGTCGATTTCGGCTACCCCGTGCCGATTCCTTCGACGGGGAGGAGTAGCACGACGAGGCGGAGCTTCCGGTGCGGTTGGTTCGTCCCGGAGTCGACGGAGATGACGGCGAGCGGCGGCCCCGGTCGATCTAGGGTTAGGGTTTACGCTGGGAAGCGAGAGCAGGTGGAGGGGAACGGTGAGAGAGAGGCAGGGCGTCGTGGGGGGGCCTCTTGACCAGCAGGGGAGCAGGTGGCGCGACGGCATGGCGTGGGCGGCATGGCGCCAGTGCCATTGCGGCACAGTGAAGAAGAGGAGGGAAGGGGAGGATGACAGGGGACCCTGTCAGATTTTTGAACATTTGGCCTTTTCTTTTTCCATTAAAACCCTGAAGTACTGTTAGGGATTTAAATAGGGCACTTAAACAATTTTAAATATTCTGCAAAAATTCATATGGGCTCCCCATGTCATGAGAAAGCTCCACAAATTTTTTTGTACCAAAATAAAATGTTTAGATTCAAATTTATTCATATTGTTGCAATATGATCATTTTGGATAAATTGCAAAAGGCATTTATTTGAAGCACTTAAGTATTTCCAAAAATAATGAAATTAATCATGGAGGCTCCTAGTATGAAAATGAATCTCCCCATAATTTTAGTTTGAATTTTTGGAAAGATTTAGCTTGGTTTCAAAATAGGATTTGAATTGAACCAATTTTGGATTCTCAATTTCATTTCTTATTTGGCAATATTTAGATTTTGAGAAATGGGTTATAAAATGTAATCTTGGAACTTCCTAAACAATTTGGAAGTCCAAGAATGATTGTTTGCCAAGTTAAGCAATTGCATTGGTTGGGATGTTTGGGGAGTTTGCTTCCCCATTTTAATTGGTTTCAAAGTGAATTATTAGAAGTAGCAATTTCATATGGATGCCATGATGCAAACAAGAATGCAAAAAGTGGAAAAATTCTTCATATTTTTCAGTACAAAGCTGGGGCTGTTATACCATGTAAACCATTTGTAGCCCTTTGGGCCTGATTGTGTAATGATTTCCACTATGTTGCATTGTCGTAACGTGCGTCCAGATATCCCGGGATGGCGTACGGGGCGACCGCCTCTCTGGCTACATGTGTCAGAGGGGGGTGCCACAATTGTATCGTTCGTGGAGAGCTCAAACCTTTGCATCCTTGCAATCATATTTATTGGATCTTATTTGGCTCATATCATGGTGTGGTCTTGGTGCTTGTCGTGCTTTTCATGACAAGGCCAAGTTCACCAAAAACGGATCTTGTGTGCATCTTATTTTGCGTTTTCGGTGTTGGAGATTTTGCCAGTTCATCCATGTGGAAGGTTTCACCCTTCCAACCCTTTGCACAATCTCCCTTCCTTGTTTTCATATTTTCAGTTTTTGTAGGGTAAGCTCTTGTCGTCCTCTTTCCAACGAAATTGGATTCACTCGATTCGGACTTCATTTGCAAAAGTTATGGCAGTCCAGGTTTTACTGTTTGAATCTGGTCCGGAAGAACACCGGAGATGGTCTGGATTCTCCGATCCCACCGGAGTCTCCGGCCCAAAGGACCTGGAATCTCCGGTCCATTGTTTTTCGCTGCCAAGTGACCTTCTTGTGGTGCGGTTCTGGATAAGGGTCTGGAGGTACACCGGAGATGGTCCGGAGTCTCCGGTCCACCGGACCCGGAATCTCCGGTCTCAAGTTTTTCCTGCTCTTTGCCAAAGTGTGGTGCGGCACTGGACTCCAGTCCGGAGGGACACCGGAAGGTGTCCGGAATCTCTGGCCATGGCCGGAGTCTCCGGTGCACTTACACCGAAGTCTCCGGTCTAAGCTGCCTGCAACGGCTAGTTTTTTAGGGGACCTATAAAAGGCCCCCTTCTTCCCCAAATCACTCAAGGTTTTCAGCAGCACGAATTTTTCTCTCTCTTCCACCATTGTTGTCCTTGGGAAACCTTGCCCTCTCTCAATCCCTCTAATGATTCTTGCCCATCTTTAGGGAAACAAGAGAGGAGACCTAGATCTACATTTCCACCAATCAATCTCTCCTCTAAGTGAGGGGAACCTAGGGGATCTTGTTCTTGGAGTTCTTTTGTGGTTCTCCTCTTTGTTCTTCCTCTCAAATCCCTCCCTAGCATTAGTTGCTTTGGTTGGATTTGGGAGTGAAGGACTTGACCACCTCGTGTGGTCTTGCCTTTTGCATTTGGTGCATAGGTTTGAGTTCCCCACGGTGATACGTGGGATTGAAGTTCGAGAAGCTTGTTACTCTTGGGTGCGTTGTGTTCCCAAGAGCTTGTGCCTCTTGGGTGCATCGTGTACCCAAGACGGTTGGTGGTGCCGCAAAGACTTCGAGTTGTGAAGCTTCGGGCAAGGTTTGGGAGCCCCCGATTGAGTTGTGGGTGTGTTCCCCAAGATTGTTGTAAAGGCTCCGGATTCCGCCTTGAAGGATTCCGATAGTGGAAGGTGAACCTAACCCTTGGGGTGAGATTCATCGGAGAATAGGATGAGGCCTTTTGTGGCATCTTGAGTAGGCCTCTTGTGGCGAGCTCACACCCCTCCAACGAGACGTACTCTCTTAACAAGGAGGAACTCAGGAATACATCCTCGTCTCCGCGTGCCTCGGTTATTTCTATACCCGAGCTCTTTACTTATGCAATTTACTTTGTGATAGCCTTCGTGCTTGAAGTTTTATATCTTGCTATCACCTTGTTGTTTGTCTTGCTTAGCATAAATTGTTAGTGCACATAGGTGAGTCTAGTTTATTTAGGTTGTTGTATTGTTAATTTAAACACCTAGTTTTATTCCGTAATTGTCAAGTCTTAAACCGGAAAGTTTTAATCTCCTATTCACCCTCCTCTAGGCGACATCGTTTTTCCTTTCAATTGGCATCAGAGCCTGGGCTCTCATTATTAGGCTTTACCGCCTAGAGAGTAAAGATGTCGTTTAGAGAATTAGTGCATGACCACACTTTTATATTCGTTGGCACCAAATTTTAATGTTTGGAAAACTCATATGCTTAGTCACTTACGGGTCTTGGATCCCAATATTGAGCGTATCTTAGATATAGGTTTTTCTCCTCCAAAGGATTACGAAAGTATGACTTTAGAGGATGAGAAAAACTTATATCTAGATGCTCTAGCTTCTAATGAGTTTTGCAAAATTTTGAGTGTTGTAGTTTTTGAGTCAATCATGCCTCTTCGAAACGCTCATGAATTGTGAACAAAACTTCAAGATAAATACGGCAAGTCCATGACTATTGAGGATGATGGTTCTCCCTCCACCTCCGGGCGTGATGAGTTTTCAACTTCGTCTACTTCACCAAAATGTGGTAAGCCACAAACTAATGTGATGGTGAGTAGTGATAGGTGTTGCAATAATGATAGTGAGCTCATTGTTGATGATCCTTTATCTCTATCTTATTGCAATGCCTCATTTTTTGACCTAAACACACATAGCACTATAAATGTCATACATGCTAGTGTTGATAGTCCTTGCATATCATCCAAAAATTGCTTGGATAAATCTCTTGATGATATGCTTGCTTCCTGGTTTCCTCATTCCCGGCAAGATAGGCGACACGCTCCTCTTCATGATCCATGACGTAGCTAAGAGCAAGGTGGAGCGTGTTGATGGCCAGAGGATTCAACACACTTGGTTTGCTGAATATGATCTTCATCTGCTCATACTTCTCAATTGGCGTGTTGATGAAGCATTCGTCCTTGGGGTGAACCTGAAATGATGGAACTGTTAGGCACAGAATGGATGCAGTCATGCAGTACAGATTATGAAGAACTGAATTGCGGAAGCTTACAGTCACATGTTTCAGGAATGCTGTATCGTCCATGAAGAAAGTGCTTGACTCCTCACGCCATTCCACTCCTTCGGCTTGTGCCAAATTGCGGAGATGTGTCCACCTGGTCTTCCACTTCCTGAGATGATTGCACAACTAGATGTTGCTCACCTTGGCTTTGCAGAATAGGAGAACATCTTTGCAAATCTTGTCCAAACTCTGGTCCCTGATTCCCCTGTCAATATCGAGCCCATCCTTCATGAGCTCAGCCATCCTATTAAGGACGAAGGTGGACAAAGCTGCTGACCACTACATTGGACTGTTCTTAGACCTTCTCCTTGGCACAGACAGGAACCCATGAGGCGCCTTTACCCCTACCTCTACGACGAATGCATCTGTGGCCGGTATGCAAAGGCAGCACAGACGTAGAGGAAAGATCAGGGTCCTACACAGATGAACTGCCGCATCAGTATCTAAGCTTCGTCTGCAAGATGAAAGAACTACCGCATGAGGAGCTAATCAATTTGCTTGCTTCTGTTAATCCGCGGGGACGGCGGAAAAACCGCTTCGCTCCTGGGTCGCCCCCGCGCGACCAGGGGCGAACCCTAGCCCACCGCCGCCTTCTTCCACATCCTCCTCCCCTTCCCCGGCCGCTGCCGGTGCGCGCCGCCGGGCAAAAGCCCGTGCAGTGCCGGCGGCGGCCGGTCTTCCTCTACCCGGTGCGTGGAGACCCGGCGCGGGGCGGCTCTCTTCGGTGGCGTTGGTGCAGATCGGCGGCTGCTCAGCAAGGCCTGGCGTGGCGGCGGCTGGCGAGCTGCGCCAGGGGCGAGCGCTCGCGTGTGGAGGCGGCGTTGGGGGATGGTGCTCCTCGCTGCTGCTGCCTCTGGCGGTGGTGGTGGCCGAGCTTGTCCGCCCAGATCCTGGCCGGCGTGGATGGGTCGGCACGGCGGCGGCGCGCAGCTCCGATGGTAGCGACGGAGATGATGGTGAAACGACGACCCTGGACGGCTGCCGGCGGCGCTGGCCACCGAGGACGGAGTGCCCGACCTCGGCCAGATCTGGACCCTTCGGGCCTGGATCGGGCTGGTTGGGCCCCGTGGATCGACTGGTTTTAGGGGCTCCTGGACTGGGAGCCCACCCCCTGACCATGGTGATGGATGGTTGGGGCACTAGATCCGGTCCTGACGGGTCTAGATCCGGCAGCTGCCTGGCAGTCCCGTATGGGCTCTGCGGGTTCGACGGGCGGGTGCGTCCTGCCTATTGAACCCCACTGTCCGAGGTCGTTTGGTTGATCCTGGTGTCTCCTGTCCGCCTCGGTGGGATGGTCGTGGTGGTGTTTGGCCCCTTCAAGGGCTAGTGATCTCGGACGCTGAGGTGGCGGCCTCGGAAGGTGGACTGCACGGGCGTTCTGCGGCGAACGATGTTGTGGTGGTGATGGTCCCTTTCCTGGTCTAGGTGGCTGGCAGGGAGAGGACGGCGGGGGATTCTGGAGTTGTGGCAGCCCAGATCGTGATTTGGGAGCCGGACTCGTTGACGGTGGCGGTCTGAGGTACCAGGTGTGGCGAAGGTTTTTTGCAGGCGAAAGCCCAGCGCTCCGACGCCGACGGCGGCGATGCCTGTGGGTGTCGTAACCCTCTTGGGGGCGCTGTTGTGTTTACCTTCGCCGCATCAACACTCCGGGTGAAAACCTTGACCTTCGGTCTCGACATTGGCGGCGTTTGGCGTCGTTTCCTTCTTGAGGGCTTTGTCGTGGAGTTCCGGTGTGTTTAGGCTTAGTTTCGTTGTCATCGGTGGCAAGTTTGGCTCTCTAGTGTTTTTCTCTTTTTTATCCTTGATCTGCTTTGTAAGAGTCTCACCTCATCACTTTGTATCGGTTTGGCCGTTGGGCTTTATTTATAAAGCAGGGCGTAAGCCTGTTTCGTCAAATGAGGAGCTAATCGTCGATCTACTCAGATCTACCGCATCAAAAGCTACTCATGGGCTGCTACATGAACGAACTACCGCATGAGGAGCAAATCGTCGATCTACAAGATCTACCGTATCAAGAGCTACGCATGGGCTGCTAGATGAAAGAACTACCGCATGAGGAGCTAAGCACGAACCTAAAGATCTACTCAGATGTAGCATATAATACTAGATCTAGGGTACAAACGGAGGACTTACAATGAAGTTGCGTACAGCCGGGGAAGCAGCGGAGGCGGAGGTGGAGTAGGACATCTCGGAGACGGTTTGCCGGCGATGACCAGCTCCGACCGCCGGAGGAGTATCCGCCGCTTACCTAAATCCACTGTGTTAGACCTACAAAGGGGAGAGCTCGGAGGGGGGCGGGGGGGGGGGGGGGGAAATGGTTGCGGGAGTTCCGGCGGAGAGGCAGAGGGGGTGAAATGGCGAGCGAAATCGATGGGCGGTGACTGAAATTTGTCCCGCCATGTTTTCGCCTGCTCGCGCGAGCTCGCGCCATCTCCGAGGGCGGACGAGCTCGTCTCCACGTTCCCCACTGAAAGAGCATAGTTGCCCCCATGTGTGGTTTTGGTAATTTATGACAATCCTTAAGGACTAATGTGTGCTTTGAGCTATACTTGTAGGTTTGGTCCATAGCAATGCTTGATCTCCATATGTTGGAGTCAAGGCTAAACCACATGGCGACGAAGGAGGAGGCGCGGTGCACCGTAAAGGTGAAGTCCACCATAAAGGTAAAGCTCGTGGACGCGGTCCACGGCAGGGGAACGGCGTCACCAAAGCTGAAAAGGGGCACCGACCAGCTGGACAGTGGGCTGGCGCTTGCCGAGGTGGGAGGTGACCCACGGTGACGTCGTCCTTGGAGCGTAGCTGCAGACTGTTCCCTTGTCACCAAAGAGGCAATACTCGTTGTCCGCTTTGCTTGGCTCCGCTTTGTTGACTGCTTTATACATGGAAACGGCAACTGCGGCGTCGTCGTCATCGCGCGTAGGCGCGCGCGTCATTCTGCACATGGCGCAGAGCCCATGTGCGCTCTGCCGCGGGGGCAGAGATGGCTTCACGAGGAAGGCGCTTCGCGAGGCGAAAAGCCTCGCCAAGCCCTTCAGCTTGGTCCTTAGCAGAACTGCGGGCGGCGTCGGAGACGCCTTGTCGAGGAGCCACTACTAGGGAAATGGTCATTAGTGGCGCACCATTATTGGATTTCTGTGGCGCATCCAGGAAATGGGGGATGCGCCACAGAAGTCTCGCCACTAAAATATATTTCTGTGGCGCATCCCCACAGTGCGCCACAGAAATACCGAGATTCTGTGGCGCACGAGGAAAAGTGCGCCACAGAAATATTTCTGTGGCGCATCATCCACCAATGCGCCACAGAACTATATGCGCCACAGAAAAATAAAAAGATGCGCCACAGAATAATTTAAATGTATTTTCAGTTTTCTGCTGCCTGCTGTACAAATACCGGTATATTACAGAAAATACAGGTATATTACAGGAAACAGAAAATACAGGTATATCACATTACTTAGAGCCCGAGATACACAATTTTTACACAAGTACGATCCAAAAGTTCATCATGTCACACAATAATTACAAGTGCCGAATTTTTAACATCGTTTTACACATTACAAAGGAATAGGTCACACCGCCTAACTATGATCCGTGATGATGGTGAGGAAGAGCGGGGAGGACGATCATGGATCCTTCTTCTTTGTCGGTGCCGGTAACGGTTTGCAGCCCTCTTTCGTCGTCCATGTCCTGGTGTCCAACTGAGCCTCTAGGATTTCTTCGATCTCCCTCTTAGGCAACCCTGTAGATGGATTGGGATATAAATAGATTGATTAATAATACAAATCTAAGTGGACAAGTCTATAATAAAGAAAACAAAGAAGCACTTATTGCTACCTCTGATGTTGTGTAAGGACCCCCGATGATTGGTGACATCTTCGACGATGATTCGTGATAACTGCACCTGGATGCGATGGAAGTCTTCTCTAAGATCGGCATCGGTGATCGCCCCCGCACATTTGGTCCATTCTTGGAGGCTAGATGGCAACTTCAATTTCTCAGCATCCCGGACAAACCCTTTAAGGTGATGGAGGGCGTAGAAGGCCTCCTTCACGCTGCCAGACTTCTGCTTGATGCAGCAGAACTCGGTCACATGCTTGAACCGGTGTGTGCCGTCATTGCTCAAAACTTGTTGCTTCTTTTCGAAGGGGCCTCCCTTTTTGGCGTAGCCCTCGAGAGCCTCATCGAGAACACCCTTTAACTTGGTGTAGTCTTTCTTCATATCCAAACTCCCCGAGTCGAGATAAGTGGCACTGGACCACCTCGGGTTCAGGACGACGAGTGTGCAGTACTTGTTCCTGCTCAACACAATTGAAACGAAATGTTGGAAAGGATCAGCAATGAAACAAATCTACAAGAAAGCATAAGTTACGACGGCAGCGAGCGGATGTGTACTTACTCGGGAAAGAAAGGCAGAAGAATGTTGTTCTTCCTCTTGTTGGTCAGCATGAAACTCCGGAGGTACTCTATCGCCTTGGTCCGTGTCGCTGATCCTTCCACCAGCTGGCAGTCACGCATATAAGTAGGGATCCGCTACCGCGACGGACTGGGTATTATCTCTCTTGATCTTCATCGACATATCAAGCGCGTATAGGCGGACCAAGTTATAGTCCAGCCGTCTAGAGTGAAAGAGATTGAAGACGTCCTCGTACGCGATGAAGAACGGATTCGCGGGGGCATCACAGATGAAGTCCAAGTCCATTGGCACCCTGACCGTGAACACCGGGTAATTTGGGTCCTTGTCTTGAATAAGGAGGCGCTCTAGCACCAAGACAGATTCATGCAAAGCGTGCATGGATCCACGTGCGAGGCAGAGTAGCTCCGGAGGCAGTATCGCTTTACCAGCTTCATGAACCCGGGTCAAGCCAACAATCGCACGGGGTGATACCGTGTCTTCATGACCCCGGATAGTCTTAGGAGCTGGCTGGCTCGCAGAGACGCCTGGCCCCCTCTTTCTCTTCTTGTTCTTGTTCTTCTTCTTCATCTCTGGGGATGGTGAGGGTGGTTGGGGTGCGGACTCCGGGAAAACCGTCTTACGTAGTGTACCAGGGCTGAAAATGGTAGACGGTAATTTGCGTGGAGGTTGATCGCCGGCCTCCGGAGGCGTGTCTTGAGATAAACCCTGGAAGTCCAGGCGCTGCGTGCATGTACTGGGACGAGCAGCTTGATCGCCTTGAGCGCGGAAGGGTTCTTCATCCACAGGAGGCATGTACATGTCCATGCTGGCACCAGTGTTGAGGTAGCCCTCGACGTCGACATTATCACCATCATCGTCGTTGGCACCAAGTTGAGGTGCATTGGCAGCGCCTTTGGATGGTTGCGGTACAGGCGCTCCCAACAGTTTTTGGTGGCGACTGCTGGTGGCGACGACCGTCGGTTCCTTCTGGGTGGCGGTGATGGCTGCAGGCTTCGAGGAGGGCCGAACGATCGGGGGCCTCGAGGGCCGAACGATCGGGGGCCTCGAGGTGGCGCCGGTGCTGCGCCTTAACCCTAGAAGTCCAGTCCCAAGACGAATCTGGGTCTTCGGCCATGTCATCGGCCACTTGATGCAATCTTTAAGGACCATGTGTTCCTCGTCGGCTCCCGGAGGTTGAATGGGGGGCTCGACGTCGCGAAACTCAGGCACTATCGTAACCAACCTGACCCTCATCACGTCCTCGTCCATTTTACTGTGGTGCATATCGCGGCTCATTGGTTGTACGATAGTGCCCTGAGCACAGTCCTTCAACTCGCCGCCGGGCACCAACCTATGCAGTAGTATGCAAGGCATGTCCTGAGTCAAAACATGTTGGACATCATGAGATGGCAGTCATCATAGGCATAGTTATAGAAGATTCTGCGGACTAACTAATTAGTTACCTGGGTGATGGCGTCGAGCTCGGCAACTGTCGAGACAAGGGCGTCGGTGCCGGCGGCCTTCCTATCATTCTCCGGCCGCTCGGTTGCATTATGAAGAACAGCCGCCGCCGGCTGCGGCTCGATATCTTTCGCGGTAGGGGGCGTCGTTGCGTTGGGCTGTGGGGTCGTCAGGTCCGGCGACACGTTTTGGTTCATGGAGTTGCTGCCGCTGACGCTGGGCACGTATATCGGCCCCTGTCGACCAGCCGCATTCCAAGCAGCTAACCCCTCCACCAACCCAGGGGGTAAGAAACTTTTCAGCCTCTCGTCCACTAACCGCTCAACCGTGGTGGAGTCCACTTTTTGATTCTCCAGTGTCTCCACCTTTTTTCTTAGCTCCACAACCTCGGCTTTATCCTTACTTGGCCTCCTCCTCTCCTTTTTCGTCTCGGCGTCCGAGTGGTAGTAGTTGATGAACTTCATGCTCGTACCGAAGCCGGACACACGGCCAGCTGACGTCGGCGGCATCGACAGGGGCCTACCCTTGTAGGCGTTCGTCGCCCTGTTGAAAGTCGTGTCCCACGGCTCTGTCGACCCCTGGGACGACGGGCCGCCGGCCTCAGCGTCAGCCTTCAACTCTGCCTCCTGCAGACAAATTAGGCATTAATTTATTGGCTTCGTTATCTAACTAGATCAACGCAATGGACTTTGAGATATCCACGGTAATTAAATTCCTTACCAGATACTTCTCAAAATCCTTCACGGCGGTATCGTCGGTAACAAATTCCCCCGTGGTCATGTCCAGATAGTAGCGGGACCGGACAAAGAACCTCGTCTGCTCGTCCGTGATTTTTTCCCACGGGTTCTCTTTTCCGAGACGTGCACACTCGGCATCCTCCTTGTCCCAAATGGGCTTCTTTCCTCGGTAACCGCCGCTTCCACAACGGTGGTTACCTATGTTTTGCTCCCGCATGTCCTTCCCCCACTTGGTCCATTTTTTAGCCTCCTCGGTTCTTAAGAACAACTTGAATTCCTCGAACTCTTCTTGGTCGAGCATCGGCTCTTTGGCTTTTATCTCCTGCCAGCTGAGACCCTTCTCAATCTTCCGCTTCACCCGGTGTTTCCAGCTGCTCAAGGCGGTGCTCATCTTTGAGATGGCTAAACTGTCCACCTTTTTGTTGAACGGCTCCGGGAATGTGTACCGTTGGTGAAGCTTCTGGAGGAGGACGTCGCGCAAAGCCTTATTGGCCGTGCTTCTGATGTCCTTCGTGTTGATGGACACGCTTTCCCGGAGGATGCACCCTAGTTGCATGCTGTACCCTTGGCAGAGGCCTTAGGCGCCACTGGTAGGCCACTTGGCGTGACCTCGGTGAAATGGTCTGTGACGTTGGCGAGCGCTTGAGGTGTCCTATCCCTCCTTTCCTTATTCTGCTTCGGAGCGGTCGGGTCGACACCACCATCCGTGTGGTCGCCGCCATCAGTGGTGTCATCCTCATGGCCGCCACTAGCAGCTCCATCGGTGGTTTCGGCATCGTCGCCCTCCAGGGCGTCTTGCTCATCGTCAGCACGGTCGCCACTAGCAGCTCCGGCGGCGGCGGCCTCCTCCAACTCTTGGGACGCTTCCCAGAACGACTTGTTGGCGTCTCTAGCTATTTCTTCGACGCTCATCTTCTTAGAAGGTCCCGCGGAGTCCGACATGTTTGCACTTAATTAAAAAAGACAAAAAGTTAGTACAACAGAAATATAAGAAAAAAATCAATTAATTAAGTACTAGGATACCCCGGCCCATGCATTAGTCGCAATACCCCATATGTCCCTTTTTTAGCTGAGTCATGCCAAAATTCACGAAAATTTCGGCATGACCTTTGCTAAAAAAGGGACATATGGAGTACCCGAATTTGCCGGAACGGAAGTTAATCAACGTTCCGGCAATCTCAAGGGCCTCTCAGGGTACCTGCAAGCATTTCACAAAAAATCCACATCTCCGGCCGGCATCTCCACGACACAATGGTCGGAGCACAAACAACCACAACAATCTCCACGACACGATGGTCGGAGCACAACAACCACGACACGATGGTCGTGGACACATATCCTCATGCACATATACATCACCACATCCACATCCACATCGAGGGAGAGAGGAACTACCTCGGGTAGGGAAGGGAGGCTCGGGTCCGAGATCGGCGTGGTGGAGGTGCTCCTCGTGGCGCTGCAATAAATTAACAAAACCATGATTTAGCAATTAACATAGTGGCAGTAGTACACCATAGCAATTAACATAGTGGCAGTAGCAATTTTTTTACAAGAAAAGCATTAGCAACTATGCATCAAGCAACTAGAGCATTAGCAACTATGCAGCAAGCAACTAGAGCAAGCAAGCAATATAGTGGCAGTAGCAAGCAACAAAAAAAATACCAATAGCACTAGCACTAACCTAGCACTAGCACTAACCTAGCACTAGCACTAACCTAGCACTAACACTAACCTAGCACTAACAGCAAGCAACTATGCACTAACCTAGAACTAGCAACTATGCACTAACCTAAACATCTACTGCATTTTTCCATATAACAACATATATCAAGCACCTAGCACTAACCTAAACATCTACTGCATGCACTAACATTTTTTTTTCTCAATTTTTTCATCTCAACTAACAGCAGTTCGGTAGGGGAATTTCTACAAACACCTTGGGTGCAGCAGTTCGGTAGGGGAGGGAGGAGGGGGAAAGGAAGCACCTCGGGGAGGGGAGGGAGGGGAGGTTGTCGAGCGCGGTGTAGAGGTCGTCGCCGGTGTGGAGGGAAGGGAGGTGCGAGGGTGGGAGGTCTTCGTCGGCGGCGCCACGCGGGGGCCGAGTGTGCGGTTCGGGCAGGGGCGGTGCGGGCGTGGCGGTGGAGGTGCTCCTGGCCGTCAGTGGCGGGGCAGGTAGAGCGCGGTGGAGTGGCGGCGAGGACGTGCGGTGGTCGTCGAGCGCGCGGGCGGGAGCTGCCGGCGGCGAGGACGCGGTGGTGGTCGTCTCGAGAGCGCGCGAAAATTTGGGACTTAGCCGTTTTCGCGATGTGAGGGAGGCGCGTTTGGCGGACCCACATGTAAGTGGGCGCGATAGGATTCTGTGGCGCACCGCGGGAAGGGTGCGCCACAGAAAGGAAGGATTCTGTGGCGCACCGCGGGAAGGGTGCGCCACAGAAAGGAAGGATTCTGTGGCGCACTGTTGGAGGAGTGCGCCACAGAAATGCGCGATATTTTTTTTCTTTCAAAAAAAAAGTTTTGGTTAAATTTAAAGAAAGAACACACACATATTTGTTAATATTTTTAAAGAAAGAATAGACACCTTTAGTAGGTATAATACAAAAAAAATTGGTTAAATTTAAAGAAAGAACACACACATATTTGTTATTCTTTTAATGATATTTTTTTCTTTCAAAAAAAAGTTTTGGTTAAATTTAAAGAAAGAACACACACATATGTGTTATATTTTTAAAGAAAGAATAGACACCTTTAGTAGGTATAATACAAAAAAAATTGGTTAAATTTAAAGAAAGAACACACACATATTTGTTATTCTTTTTAATGATATTTTTTTGCTTTTCAAAGAAAAAAGTTTTGGTTANCGCCATCAGTGGTGTCATCCTCATGGCCGCCACTAGCAGCTCCATCGGTGGTTTCGGCGTCGTCGCCCTCCAGGGCGTCTTGCTCATCGTCAGCACGGTCGCCACTAGCAGCTCCGGCGGCGGCGGCCTCCTCCAACTCTTGGGACGCTTCCCAGAACGACTTGTTGGCGTCTCTAGCTATTTCTCTTCGACGCTCATCTTCTTAGAAGGTCCCGCGGAGTCCGACATGTTTGCACTTAATTAAAAAAGTCAAAAAGTTAGTACAACAGAAATATAAGAAAAAAAATCAATTATTAAGTACTAGGATACCCCGGCCCATGCATTAGTCGCAATACCCCATATGTCCCTTTTTAGCAGAGTCATGCCAAAATTCACGAAAATTTCGGCATGACCTTTGCTAAAAAAGGGACATATGGAGTACCCGAATTTGCCGGAACGGAAGTTAATCAACGTTCCGGCAATCTCAAGGGCCTCTCGGGGTACCTGCAAGCATTTCACAAAAAAATCCACATCTCCGGCCGGCATCTCCACGACACGATGGTCGGAGCACAAACAACCACAACAATCTCCACGACACGATGGTCGGAGCACAACAACCACGACACGATGGTCGTGGACACATATCCTCATGCACATATACATCACCACATCCACATCCACATCGAGGGAGAGAGGAACTACCTCGGGTAGGGAAGGGAGGCTCGGGTCCGAGATCGGCGTGGTGGAGGTGCTCCTCGTGGCGCTGCAATAAATTAACAAAACCATGATTTAGCAATTAACATAGTGGCAGTAGTACACCATAGCAATTAACATAGTGGCAGTAGCAATTTTTTTACAAGAAAAGCATTAGCAACTATGCATCAAGCAACTAGAGCATTAGCAACTATGCAGCAAGCAACTAGAGCAAGCAAGCAACATAGTGGCAGTAGCAAGCAACAAAAAAGTACCAATAGCACTAGCACTAACCTAGCACTAGCACTAACCTAGCACTAACAGCAAGCAACTATGCACTAACCAAGAATTAGCAACTATGCACTAACCTAAACATCTACTGCATTTTTCCATATAACAACATATATCAAGCACCTAGCACTAACCTAAACATCTACTGCATGCACTAACATTTTTTTCTCAATTTTTTCATCTCAACTACAGCAGTTCGGTAGGGGAATTTCTACAAACACCTTGGGTGCAGCAGTTCGGTAGGGGAGGGAGGAGGGGGAAAGGAAGCACCTCGGGGAGGGGAGGTTGTCGAGCGCGGTGTAGAGGTCGTCGCCGGTGTGGAGGGAAGGGAGGTGCGAGGGTGGGAGGTCTTCGTCGGCGGCACCCACGCGGGGGCCGAGTGTGCGGTTCGGGCAGGGGCGGTGCGGGCGTGGCGGTGGAGGTGCTCCTAGCCGTCAGTGGCGGGGCAGGTAGAGCGCGGTGGAGTGGCGGCGAGGACGTGCGGTGGTCGTCGAGCGCGCGGGCGGGAGCTGCCGGCGGCGAGGACGCGGTGGTGGTCGTCTCGAGCGCGCGAAAATTTGGGACTTAGCCGTTTTCGCGATGTGAGGGAGGCGCGTTGGCGGACCCACATGTAAGTGGGCGCGATAGAATTCTGTGGCGCACCGCGGGAAGGGTGCGCCACAGAAAGGAAGGATTCTGTGGCGCACCGCGGGAAGGGTGCGCCATAGAAAGGAAGGATTCTGTGGCGCACTGTTGGAGGAGTGCGCCACAGAAATGCGCGATATTTTTTTTCTTTTCAAAAAAAAAAGTTTTGGTTAAATTTAAAGAAAGAACATACACATATTTGTTAATATTTTTAAAGAAAGAATAGACACCTTTAGTAGGTATAATACAAAAAAAATTGGTTAAATTTAAAGAAAGAACACACACATATTTGTTATTCTTTTTAATGATATTTTTTTTCTTTTCAAAAAATAAAGTTTTGGTTAAATTTAAAGAAAGAACACACACATATTTGTTAATATTTTTAAATAAAGAATAGACACCTTTAGTAGGTATAATACAAAAAAATTGGTTAAATTTAAAGAAAGAACACACACATATTTGTTATTCTTTTTAATGATATTTTTTTTCTTTTCAAAAAATAAAGTTTTGGTTAAATTTAAAGAAAGAACACACACATATTTGTTAATATTTTTAAATAAAGAATATACACCTTTAGTAGGTATAATACAAAAAAAATTGGTTAAATTTAAAGAAAGAACACACACATATTTGTTATTCTTTTTAATGATATTTTTTTCTTTTCAAAAAAAAAAGTTTTGGTTAAATTTAAAGAAAGAACACACACATATTTGTTATATTTTTAAAGAAAGAATAGACACCTTTAGTAGGTATAATACTAAAATTCATATGCTGCCACACTTTTGAATTTCTGCACAGGAGTTCTGTGGCGCATCTGTGGCGCACGCCGCTGGATGCGCCACACAAATGGCTCCTTCAATTTTTTGTGCCGGGGCCCACCCTTATTTCTGTGGCGCATAGGTGCAGCTGCGCCACAGAAATAAAATTGTTTGTGGCGCATCCGTAACCATGCGCCACAGAAAAGGTGTGGTAGGATGCAATACAGCCGTGGGTTGTGGGGCCCACTCGTTTTCTGTGGCGCATGTACACTCGTGCGCCACAGAATAACACATTTCAGTGGCGCACCTCTTATATATGCGCCACAAAAAGGAAAGTATTTCTGTGGCGCACCTACAGAGATGCGCCACAGAATATATTCTGTGGCGCACGTCAACTTTGGTGCGTCACAGAATAGCTATCCACCTATAGCTAGTTTCCTAGTAGTGCATCTTCACGGGTGTGTCCTGCTGTCATAAATGGTGTCAATTCGATTTTAAATTGAAATTTGTACACATTGCAAAAAAAACTCACCGAATGCTGATGGGATTTTGTCCCGAAAACGTAAACTGGTGGTTTTCACAATTTGAACGGTAAAATGGTGGTTTTATGCTAATAACTTACTTGTTTACCGGGTTCGGAGTAAAGTACACCAGGCAAAGCGCTGGACACACGGCAATGTTGAGTTTTCCTAGTGCGGTTTTACATAATCAGCTATTTTCTAACGATATTTATACCGCATCGGAGGAAGTAATAAAAAAAGTTGTGTACATTCTCTTTGAATGCGGAGGCTACGGAGCTGCCCTTCGCTCAATGAATCACGTGGTATGCCGACGCCGTTGTCTTTCTGTCGTAGCCGTACGTGTTACCCCATCCAGAAATCTAGGGCGGCCAATCAGCAGGTACCTCGTGTATCACGCACGTCTGTTCTCTGCAGATATTTGCTTCCCTTATAAATACACAGATGCGTTATGCGAATATCATCGATCAAGTACAGTAGTACAGAGACTGATAAGCTCGAGCTCCGTTTCGCCGGCAAGTCTCGGATTACACATATATTTCCCATATGTGTTCTTGGTGATCAATCTAACGGTTCGCTTTTTTTATTTTTTGGTCTATAATTGTTTTGCAGATTGTCCGATAGACCATGAGCTCCACCGACGAAGTCACGGCCGCCGGAACCGGAGGTGTTGAGGAGCCAAAGAGGATGTGGCCGGAGCTGGTTGGGAAGACTATCGAGGAGGCGAGAGAGATCATCCTCAAGGACAGACCTGAGGTCGAAATCGTCGTCCTACCCGTGGGCGCGCCGATGACCAGAGACTTGAGGCCCAACCGCGTCCGCATCTTTGTCGACACCGTCGCTCGCGAGCCCTACATCGGCTAGCTTCCATCCTTTGCTAGCAACAAAGCGGCATGCTTAAGAATAAGTCATATTGTGTGATAAGTGAGGATCAGCTTTTATTTATAACATATTTGGGCGATTTAGCTCTTTTCTGAGATTCACAGTTGGAAAATGACCTTTCCCGAGAGTATTTTATCAGGCTCTCGGCAAAGGATACTATATGCCAAACCTCAGCTAGCAAATGTCACCAAATAGGCGACGATGGCTTACAGTCCACAAAAGGCACTCGACAAAGATAGGCGCTCAACAAAGGTGCGCAAAATCTCACAACTAAGGCTCATGCTAGGCAAATGACGTGGGCACCTAACCCCCTTCGTTTGTGCTTGACGTCAAGAAGGTGGCAAAGCAATGTACTCACGCGTTGTAACCCTTAACGAATGCTCGGCAAGTCCTAAAACTTTTCGACCCACAAAGTGAGAGGGGTTAGGGCCCGCGCCGCATCACTAAGTTAAGTTGGACCCACAGATCGGTGACATGGGACACAACGTGTGCTTGTATATCTTATCCATAGCATACACGAGCACACATGACAACAAGGGCAGGTTATAGGTGAGTGTAGCTACGTGTAAACTTGTGCGGTGGGACTAGTCTCTCACCTCGCCTTGCCGCAGCACCGACCAGCGGCATTGGGCCATGGCCGAATAGTTTGTCGAGTGACGTACTTACTCTTTGCCGAGGACGGCACAGTGTATTAAGGGCATCAAGTATGTGACAAAACCAATCTACAAGATTGGATGCACTAACTACACCATAAACATATAGACTGCAACACAATGTTTGTTTAAAAGCACAACATAAGATGAGTCCCACATGTCAGAAAATAAAACTATAAAAGTAAACATTAGCTTTTAAAAATATTGTATTTTTGTTACTTTGTGCACTATAACTTGTGGGTTGTCAACAAACTTGTGAATTGTTCACATACTTGTCACTTTTTCTTTATGAACAAGCTTATGGACTACATAGTGGATACCCTGAGCTAGGCCGTGGCCCAATACAACCGGCGAGCCTGCCGAGCCATGCACCTCACCGTCGGCCGACATATCTCCTTCAGTCCTTGTATTCGCCTCCAACGAACCTGTGCTGAACATGGACATCTTACTGAACATAATGAACAGCATATTGTGAGATAATACGAAATGCTTTTGCCAAAATATCATATATGTGATTTTTTTAAATACATATCATTGTGTGTATACTGACTATAGGATCTCGACGTCGACCGATCCGTGAATCACGTGATATATGATTAATTAAGCTTTCATGTTCTGACTCTGTATCAGCCTTACGTGTTGCCCCGTCACGGAATCATGTGCGGCCAAAAATAGCAGCTACCTCGTGTACCACGGGCGCCAGCATAGAGCATCTTCTCCACCCCTATAAATGCACATCCATGCCACACGTTTTGCAAACATCAACCAAGTACACAGACTGACTGACAAGCTCGATCTATCGAAGGTCCATTTAGCTGCTGGTGAGTAAATCGCATAAGCTTCTCGTTGATCAATCTCAGTTCTCAAGCTAGCTAGATAGCATTTGTACAATTTTCTGTAACTAGTAAATTAAGGAGCTCGAGGTCCGTTTTAGCTGGCGAGTATATCGATCGTAGTATTACTTTGTTCTTATTATTAACGGAGCTCGGCCGATGAATTGTTTTGTAGCTTAGCAAATCGATCGACGATGAGCTGCTCAGACGCCACCGCCGCCGGAGGCCTCGTCGTAGAGGAGCCCAAAACGAGGTGGCCGGAGCTGGTCGGGAAGAGCATCGAGGAGGCCAGGGAGATCATCCTCAAGGACATGCCCGACGCCGACATCGTCGTCCTGCCCGCTGGCGCGCCGGTAACCAAGGACTTTAGGACCAACCGCGTCCGCATCTTCGTCGACACCGTCGCCAGCGCCCCCCATGTTGGCTAGCTAGATTTGCTAGGGAAGCAATATGCGTGCATATACATATGCATATGATTATTTTCTTTTAATTTGAATAAGCACAGCTGAGGTTCAGCATGTCATCTGCCTATGTACTTTGTATTCAGACTGGTTATCTATGTACCCGGATGAACTAGTTAGTGATGTGCGTTGTGCGCTACCTAATTTTCCCACGCGCTCGTAATACATATTTTACCCTCTCAGCCACAGTTATAATTCCGACGAACTAGGCATGCGTTCATGATTTCCTTAAATTGTTGAAATGTAGAAAGTACCATACATACATGCAAGTCAATCAAGAAACTTTTCATCAACAATATTCTCTTAACTAATTTATGACCTTATTTAAGGTACATTTTCTTTTTTTCATTGCTCATTCTCTTGGTATGAGCTATGAGATCTAAAAGCCAATTCCATATTTTTAATGTTTCAACGATTTTTTCCCGGGAGTATTTTTTTTGGGACTTTTCCCCCAAATACTTGCTTACATACACCAACTATCAAGCCCCTTGTTGTGTAATCCATCTCTGAATAGTCACTCGGTCACAAATCGGTGGTGTGGCCACAACCCAGCGAGCCTTTGCAGTCGCCCTAGTTATGTCGGCAAGTATTCATTGGTGGCAACACAAAGTTTGAGAATCAAACCAGCGAGCGGTTTTAAGATCTGCAAACTTGCACTATATTGCTTTCATGTTCCGAACATCCTCTCTCTTTCTCTCTCCCTCTACGCCCCTCCCTATCTTTCTCCTATAAATATCTACGCAAGGTGGATCGGTGTAGTCACTACGGGAATGGCTGAAGATGCCGACGGCCATCCTCTACGCCGACGGCCAAAAGTCGGGGCCATCGGTGTAGACCCCGGCCAAGCCAGCCCGCGACGTGAGCCGTCGGCGTAGGCCATGCTACGCCGACGGCCACCCTCGGCATATAAAAGCCCTCGGCGTAAGGCAGTGCTACGCCGACGGCAGCCCTCGGCATAGCCTCCTCGTATTTTTTCTTGGCTCTACGCCGACGGCCACCCTAGGCGTAGCTCTTTTTTTAAATTTGTCCAAAATTGTAAAAATCATAACTAATTCATACGGTGTCAGAAAAATGCATATAAGATATCAAAATTTTCAGGAAAACATCCTCAATCCGTTTATATCAAAATCATGCATACACTACGGGAAAAAAGCTCGCTGCCGTGCGAGGCTTCGTTGCCGTGCGCCGTTGTGGCCCTTTGCCGTGCGGCGTTCTATGCCGTGCACCTAACGCACGGCAACGACAGGTTTGCCGTGCACAAGTACGCAGACGCACGGCAAAGAATAGTAGACGGCAAAGAGTAAGAAAAGCGCACGGCAAAGAAAATATCGCATGGCAAAGATTCGAAGAGGCGCACGGCAAAGAAACCTGCATGGCATAGAACCAACCGAGGCGCACGGCAAAGAAAATCGCACGGCAAAGAATTCTTTGCCGTGCGCCTTAACTGGACTTGCACGGCAAAGAGGGCATTTTTGTTTCTTTTCCTTCTATTGTATTTTTATTAGTACTTATTTTTGTTTTTAAATAAGTTTTACTTTTGTAGACTATTTGTTAGTGTTACTTGATACAATGTGTATAATGTATACAAATACAACAAGTAATCTACATCTTCACCCCCCCCCCCCCCCCCCCACATATCAGGGTTTGGAAGCAAAACAAGATTCGGCCAATCTGCTAAGTGTTATCGCCCCCACATATTAGGGTTTCCAAAAACAACTTCGGAACGAAACAAAATGCCTGGAGAAAGAGGAACAACATATGAATAAAACATAGGTGGGCACACACACACAACACTCAACATAGGTACTCAACATAGATGAGAACACACACAGTACTCAACATAGGTACTCAAACTAACTATGACCAGGTCCTAATCCGCGCGGTGCTGAGCCGCGGACGCTCTGCTTCCAAAGAGCCGGAACCATGAGAGACTCGCTCGCGTCATAAGGATTCTGAAGTAGCGACCAACGCCTGCTACTTGGATTATTGAACAAATACATGTAGCGAAGGACGTGCTCGTCCTCCTCCCTGATACGGCGACGTACCACCTCCTCGGGGGCCGGCGTTCTGAACACATTCCGTGGCCAATACCACCAAAGAAGATCCGGATCGACGATGCGACCTGGATCCCTCACCAAGGTCCCCGCCCCGGAAGGTAGCCTCTCCCAGTGCCAGCCCGGCGGATGCCAGTCCCGGACATCGCCATTCGGGTTGATCAAAAGGGGCATCGGAAAGGCTGGCGCGGAGGAGAAGCAGCGCGTGGAGGAGAGACGGCGGCGCGTGGAGGAGGGCGACGGGTTGGCTCGTTGTGTGATGTTCGCTGGAGGGACGTCGCTATTTATAGGCGATTAGAAGGTGTTGAGGTGGGACTGTAGATCAAACAGCTCACAAGCCCTCAAAAGAAACACACCCCTGATCCAACGGCTCACAAGCTCTCTAAAGAAACACACGATCCGTGTGCTTCCGATCAAACGGCTCACAAGAGCTCGAACGAAACACACGATCCGTGTGCTTCTGATCCAACGGCTCACAAGCGCTCGAAGGAAACACACGATCTGTGTGCTTCCGATCCAACGGATCACAAGCGCTCGAAGGAAACACACGATCCGTGTGCTTTTTCCACCGCTTCCCGCCTTTGTCTGCCGTGCATCGCTTCTTTGCCATGCGCCGTCGCACGGCAAAGAAAACTTTGCCGTCCGGCAAAGAGACGGCGCATGGCAAAGATAGCGGATGACGCACTGCAAAGAAGCAGGGACGACCGTCTGTGGGCCCCCGGCGGTCTACCCCCCTAGATTTCTCCGCGCGAGGTTCCACCAACATACTTTTTCATAGGTTTGTTGCGGGCGCACGGCAAAGGCAGGAATTTTGGGAAAACTGTTTTAGGTCTACGACACATCATTTTAGAAAACCCTCCCAGGGGCCCCGTTTTGGCCAGATGACAATTTAAACGAAGTCAGAAAGTCCCGCGACTTCGCGTGACGTCATTTTATGTGTCCTAGTAACCACTCCAAAAGTCGGAATTGGGATACGGCAGTTATTTTAGAAAACCCTTCACGAACAGGGCTATCACGTCCGGAGTTCTATAACTTTTATGGGAAATGAGTAGGAAACGGCCTATGACACTGCATAGTTTGTCGGAACGAGGCCATATTTGGCACGTGTGTGGTCCCTGGGATGGGAAGCAAGACCCCGGTCGCGGATTTCCAATCCGACCATCGGGCGACGGTATTTTCATTTTCGGGGTGTCGAAATGGCTTTTTTTTGTGAAGCAGATACAAGGAACAAGTTAGGTGATAGCGCGAGACCTCCGCGCAGTGGTAGGAGACCACCTACATACCACCTATCACATGCCATATGCGCGCGCTAGCCATCTAGGAATCCCTGCGGCTTCCTGCGGTGTCCCGCCGAATCCGTTGGAAACTGACCGGATTTGAACTAGGGGTACACTTTTCGCCGCTCAAAAAATTCCAAGAATTTTTTTTTAGGTCTAGGACACATCATTTTATGTGCTACGTTTTGTCGGTTTAGCACGTTGGCTAATGGGTGCACCCGCGCCCGGTAGAGCTCTCTCGGGGCCTGTTTTGGCCTGATGGCAAACTGAATGTCATATTTAGATTCCTCTATTTTTTAGGTTCAAAACATAATATGAATATTATATTTGGATTCTTATCATTTTTCTGATCAATTTAGACATATTATTTATCGAATTCCAATTTACGGATTTAAAGATATTAATTATTCCATATTAAATAAAAAGATAAAAAAATAAAATCATTTATTGTTATTTGAATTCTATATTATTATTACTTTTATATTAATTGTTGTTTACTTAAGTAATTATTCGGAAGTCAAAAATAAAGACGTGTGACATCACGGTCTAAGGGTTAATAGGATTGATATGGTAATATTGTCAGTAAGGTGTCATTTCTTTCATGGAAGCTCATCCGAATGGAACCGAGATGTTAAGCGTGCTGAGGCTGGAGTAGTGTGAGGATGGGTGACCGACCGGGAAATTTAACCCTGAGTGTAATTTGATCTAAGATTAATTGTACTTATAGAGTTAAAAGTGTCTACTCTGAAAAAGAAAAAAAAAGAAAAAAAGAAAAAATAAAATAAAAAAATTTGAAAAAAAATAGAAAAAGCTACGCCGACGGCTGCCCTCGGCGTAGTAAAAAAAATAAAATTAAAATTTGAAAAAAAAATTCGAACTTTTTTTTGAAAAATAAAAATTTGAATTTTTTTAAAATACTATGCCGACGGTTTTGCCGTCGGCGTAGCAGGCTACGCCGAGGGCCGGGCTACGCCGACGGCCCATGTGGCTACGCCGAGGGAGGTCTATGCCGAGGGACTACGCCGAGGGTTGCCCTCGGCCTAGCCTACGCCGACGGCAAAACGTGGCTACGCCGAGGGCAGCTGTCCGTCGGCATCTTCAGCCATTCCCGTAGTGAGTTTTGATGCCCTCGTTGAGTATCTTAGCTAATTCTTAATTGCACGAAACATACACGCCTCTTGTTGTAAGTACAATAATATATAGCTAACCATTAATTGTTGGGCTAATCTTGATCAAGTTACATTCCTAAAGCCTGAGCATATTTTTAAAAAACAGAGGGGACAAGCGGAATCTAAATCTTTTGATTAATTGTCGGCAATGACGTGTAGATCTAGCTAGCTACATGTCAGATCAATCCTTGAACCACCTGGTATCATGTCAAAACATGTTTATTTTTTGTGCCGATATTAGTACCGTGATTTACACCGGGTTTTGATTAATTATTGTTTTCCTCAACAAAGTTGTTGTGTAGATATGTGTATTTTTTAAGATTTAACTTTGATTAAGCATTGAACCAGTAAAATATGGACTTTATTGACACAAAAATTATGTTACTTTCTCCGATCCATATTGATACTGTTAATTTAGTAGAAAATCAGCGACAATTAATACGGAGCGGAGGGAGTATGTTATTTGAAAACTTCTTTCAAATATGCACCTAACAATGCCAGTGTTGAATAATTGAAACTGTATATTATTGAACAAATTTTTAGCCAAATCCAGATTCAAACTGACTGAGCATTCTTTTTCGAAACCGAGGGATCAAGTAGAATCTAATGGCTTTGGTTGTTGGTGATGATCTGTAGATCTAGTTGGCTACATGTGAGAACAATCCATTCATGAATCATGTGGTATGTTGTTGTCTTCTTTACCTCGTGTATCACGCAGGCCATCATACATGTTGTATGAGCATCTTTTCTGGATAGCTCTAGCCCATCGCCTGTAAATAAACATACATGCCAGACTCGACCATTATCATATCACCCCCATCTATGCATCCAAATCTAATGTTGCGTGGGCTGTACTTTTTTTTTTCTTGTGAGAGTTTTTCTAATGTTTCTTACACTGAGATTTCTGATGAGCCAATTCGTTCAACATGACTAGACTATATACTCTTTCTTCATATTTTTTAATTGGAATATTCAGAGTTCTCTAGATATCGATAAATACTAGATGATGCGGCAGCGCCACTGACCGTCGTTGTTGTCGATAGTTGTAGGAGGTCGAGCGCGCCCAACCACCTTGCCACCGCGACCGCATCTTTGGCCGTGGTCCTCCGCATCACAACGGTTGCAGAGGTGGGTAGGGTGCCGCCTCTCACCCCTGACCGCTCCCAGCAGGTGCCCCGCCGCCGCCACGCCGGGCAGCCTTTGGCAGGCGACGTCTTCGACGGCGACGGAGGGAGGAAAGGAGGGTGGGGGGAGGGAGGAGCTTGAGGGGCTGACGGCGGGATCCCCCGGGCGGGGCGGCGCCGCCGCCGCACGGGGTCGGGGGGGAGGTTAGGGTTAGGTGTGGCTCTACGAGGAGGTGGTGGGTGGACACACACGTATTGTATGGAGAGGTGCCTAAATTGACAATGAAGATTAGTCCCACCTATTTATTTGTGTTTCTTACTTTTTCACATATGCGATTGTGCAAGGTGTCTGGACTCCCAATTTTGCTCACGGGTACGCTTTCTGTAGCAGCCGACCAGCCGCACGTGTTGCACATTACACGACGTCAAGTACGGCCAATCTCGTGTATCACGAGCGCCATCCCTACCGGCATCGCGAGAGCATCTTCTCTGCGGACAGATGCATCGCCGCATACATCGGTAGCGCCTATAAATACACATCCATGTTATGCAAACATATATCAACCAAGTTCAGAGATTGACAAGCTCGATCGAGGTCCATTAGCAGCTGGTGAGCACATCCCATATATATACTTTTTCTTGATCAATCGTATTATTTTGTTTAATTAGAAAAGGAGCTCCAGGTCCCTTTAGCTGGTCAGTGTATGCTATCAGTATCACTGTGTACTGTTGTAATAAAATGAGCAATCTTTTTGTAGTGCATTCGATCGACGATGAGGTCCGCGAACGACACCGCCGCCGGAGCCCACGCCGGAGCGGAGCCAAAGAGGGCGTGGCCCGAGGTGGTGGGCCTGCCCGCCAAGGAGGCCAAAGAGATCATCCTCAAGGACATGCCTGATGCCGACATCGTCGTCATGCCCGCGGGCGCACCGGCAACCATGGACTTCAGGACCAACCGCGTCCGCATCATCGTCGACACCGTTGCCACCGCCCCCCATGTTGGCTAGCTAGCTCTGCTAGGGAGCAGTATGCATGCGTATGCTTGGTCATGAATAAAAAATATTAAGTTGAATAAGTAAACGCCAAGGAGGATCAGCATGTCATCTAAATTCCTATGTACTTTGTATTCCGGATTTGCTAATTCTCAAGTGACTGATTTTTTCTTATGTCTCAGTCACCCATAAAAATTGTATGAGGTGCACTTTTCTAGGAGAAATGTGCAATTGCACTTTTCTGCCAGAAATGTGCACTTTTTCTGAGGTGATTTAGACTTAAGAAATTCTCGGCGTCTGATTTTTTCTTATGTCTCAGTCACCCACAAAAATGTGTATGAGTTGCACTTTTCTGGGAGAAATGTGCAATTGCACTTTTCTGGCAGAAAAGTGCAACTCGTTCGAGTTGCACTGTTTTTTGAACTGCAGTTGCACTTTTCTAGGTGATTGAGACTTAAAAAATTCTCAGTCAACTGAGACATAGGCAAACCCTTTGTATTCCGACAGGTTATCTCTAAATGTCTATAACACATTTCGGATTTATTGTTCTTTCGTGAGAGTGAGGGTACTCTTGCATACATACCTCTCACTTAATACACTAGAAAAAGAAATACCCTCTCCGTTCCAAAAAGGATGTCATTTATTTGTCTAAATTTGAATATATCTAAACACTATTTTGTTTGCCAGATTTCTCGAAAAAATACGGTGTAGGGGAGCGTTTGGAAGCCATAGATTTAGACTTATATGTCACCTATGCATGTTGAAATATATTGCCCACCATTTTCCCTTGGTTCAAACTTTTGAGTGAACTACTAGTGCATAAATTTAATATGGTATGATAACCAAGACGCCTCAAGTTTAAGATCTGGCTAACATAATATTAATTCTAAAATAGTTGCAACTCTTCGTCGATCTCACGTCTTAAAAGGTTGGGTGAGCTGTCTCGTGCAACAAGTCAATATAGTATTGGAGGAAAAGGTCTGAAGTTTAATATGTGAACCATGTATGACTTTGTTTGCCTAGAACTTCTCATTTTAGACTGCAGCCTTGAATCTTTTTAGGTCGGACAATGTATCCAATCTCAGGCTTTCAAAACACGCCACGGATGGAAGCTCAGAAAAAGGTCACGGAAAGTGTAAATGGAGACCGAGCTCCAGGGAGCTCAGTTTCCAAAAAAAAAAATAAATTCGCAAATTTTCCTGTAAAAAAATTCTGAAACAAATCAAAGTTGTAGAAAATATCTTGATGCACCATTGTGAAAATTTTCAATACCAAATTCTTATGAGCTACGCAAAAAAAGACAAATCTGGAAAAATTTCAAAATTTTAAGACGTACTGTGCTTTCAGATCTGCAGATTTGTCTTTTTCCCCAGACCAGAATACAACGAATTTGGTCTTCAAAAATTTCACAATGGTGGATCAAGATATTATCTACAACTATGATTTGTTTTAGAAGTCTTCGACGTGAAAATTTGCAGATTCAATTTTTTTGGAAACTGAGCTCCCTGGAACTTAATCGCCCCTCTCATAAAAAGCACGAATACCGATCAAACACACATGACTACATGAGAGAGATGGATACACATTTATTCCTCCAAACATGAATTTATTCATCATGAGCACTGAGCCAGCATGTATATATGCTGGCTATCAACAAACATCACGCAAGAGCAACAACGCCAGCTAGGGCTAGCTAGCCAACGCGGGGGACCTGGGCGACGGTGTCGACGAAGATAAGGACGCGGTTGATGACGAACTCCTCGGTCGGGCGACGACCGCCGACGGGGAACACGACGATGTCGGCGTCGGGCTTGTCCTTGAGGATGATCTCCTTCGCCTCCTTGATGGTCTTCCCCACCACCTCCGGCCAGGACTCCTTCTCTCCACCGGTGGCGACTTCAACGGAGGAGCTCATCGTGGTCGATTACGCTGGTTTACAATGATCAACCAATCCGTGACGTGTTGTGTGGAACTTAATTATGCATTATACAGAGTTACACACTGGTCGAGCCATGTATTTAATTTATAGAGTGGTGAGATTACGACTTTACTAGCAGTTGGTAGCGAGGCACATGTGCGATTATGCGACCAGCGACCGTACCACGTGCATGCATAGTAACTAGGTCAAACAAGCAACCTACCAGCACGCTAGTAGCTGACAATTAAGACTACTTGATTCCACGTAAGCGATGGATATCTGATCAAGGGATTGAATCGATGAGTATGCCAAAATCATACCACGTCGGTTAGAGCCGGGTTCGGCTGACTCTGGCTGAGTACCATCTCCTCTAAGTTTGTTTTTTAAAATGAAGCAAAAAAAATTATCTTCTCATTAATATAGAAGAAAAGAGTTGTTCCTAGAGAGTGGACAAATGGAAGCCGAGCTTCATGGAGTCCTTTATTTTTTTTTAATATCGAAAATCGTATTTTGATATTTCATAAAAATGTGGAAAAACTTCTGGATGTGGAAAATGTTCTATTAAATCAATGTGTAAAATCTCAACTAAAAATATCTTGTGTTTGGGCTGTACAAAAATGAGAAACTATGATATTTGAAAGTAGTGAACGATGTAACATGGCAACTCTTTCAAATATGTCAGATTTTTTTTATTGTGCATCTCATAATATGAACTATTTTGCTTTGAGATTTTGCGCGTTGGTAGAATAGTACACTGTCTACATCGAGGTTTTTTTCTGATTTATTTAAACTTCGAAATATTATTTTTCTGATTTTTCTAAAAATAAAGGGTTTCATGGAGCTCGACCACCATTAATATATGGTTTCGGTTTGTTCCTGCCACTAGTGGATCTCCAACCTGGCTGGACAAATTTGACCCTTTATATGTCTGCGGATACGTCCGGACGTGTCCGCGGACAGGACCCGGCAACCCATATTTGTCCATCTGGCAAACCATACCTCCACTTTGTAACCCCGAATCCATGCCAACTCATGCACATCGATCACCAATTAATCACCGGTTCAACTTAAACTATAAAATTCAACAATTCATACATCCTTTAATCCCTCCTCTCCGGTTTTTTCTACTCTAATTGCTTCAAGGTCTCTCCGTTGTTGGAGAAGATGTCCATCCATGTGGTGGACAATTTGCTTGCCACACTATTACACACATATCCCTTTCTTTCTCCCACATCCTCCCCATTATATGTTTTTTCCTATTTGGAACGGACCCTTGCCTATCCGCCACTCCATCATGGTCATCCAATCTAGTGGATAGATTAGAGTTAGTTGTTCCGAACAAATATTTGAAATGAACATCTCGATATTCCTTGTGCCTGCCCCAAGTTTCACTTAAAACCGATATTTTTTGGAGACTGTGTAAGAAGATAAAAAAAAAGTCTCGTTAAAAGCCTTTTTGGCACCGATTTTTTTTTCTTTTTATACGCTTGACAAAAAAGATGTCGGTTTTCCGGAAAAAAACTCCGTGAACCCATAGGAGTCGAGATGTATGCGCGAAGTTATTTATCCAATTGTTGAGACCTTAAAAGCATTTAAGATGCAATTTAAAAACCACGAATCACTAGTAGAAAACAGGGCTTCGGTTCGGAGAATTAGTCTCGGTTCCAATTGGATTTTGCTAAGCATTGAACCTGAAAAGTCCTGAGTTGAAATCATGGACTCATTAAATAGGGACGAAAAGCAGTGGAGCGACATGAAAGCAATGCTCCAGAAGTAATTTCAATCATTATCACGTTATATCGGCCTCTTTCGTTTATTTCCTGATATCCAGTAATTAATAACTCCTTTGTTCATTTTCTTTACCGAGCAGGTGACACGGTTCAAAAAGAAAGTACAAGGTCCATTCGAGGATGAGCTAACTTATAAAACGGTGAAAGGTTTGGAGCAGCGATGGGGGACTCATTTATGTGGATTCTACGTTTGCGAGTACATTCGGTCGATGACCAGTGAGCGGAAAGCTGATACGAACTTACTTCAAGTATGTAAACAATATTCATAGTTTTATTTTATTACCATCAATTGTGTTGAGTTTCATTCAACTTATAGATATATATCCATATTTATCTCCTTCTTAAAGATCATGAATATACGGGAGAAGCTCCTACCAGACGAGCGCAGACGAGGAATTCAAGAGGAATTGGCGGGATTTCTGTTGAAGGAGGTCATTGATAGCAAGGGAGAACATCATGCAGAGGACGATGAACTAATTTAGTGATCTCCATGTAATTAAATAGTTGTATATATCAAATTTTATATATATATGCTCGCAAGATATCGAATATTATATATATGCATCAACGTGTGTACTGTGTGTATGTAGTAGCGTATAATATGTGTACGGAAACATGTTTGAAATTAAAATGAAACACAAATTAAAAAAAAACACAAAACCCTGCAGCGGCAGAGAAACAATAGAAAACCCTGCCGCGGCAGGACAATCCGGCCGCGGCAAAGAAACAGCAGAAAGCCCTACCGTGGCAGGACATGCTTTAGTCCCAGGTCGTGTTACAACCTGGGACTAAAGGTCCTCCAACCCGCAGCGCTACGCGCGGCCTCGTGGACGGCCTTTTTGTCCCGGGTCGTGGCCAACCGGGACTAAGGGGGGGGGCCTCTAGTCCCGGTTGGCTAGTCCCGGATGGAAATCCGGGACTAAAGCCAGTTCTGACCTGGGACTAGAGGCATGTTCTCCACTAGTGAGTACAAAACGTCGCCCCTATATATATGATACTATATTGACGAGCCATAGTAACTTTTAGTAACATGTCTTAAACATGCAGCTCGGTTTTGGAAAAAAAATCAAAATCCATATTTAAAACTTTCAAAAAAAATGGAAAAATTCTCAATGTACATAATACTGAAATCTACTATTGTGAAAAAAAATCAATGCAATTTTTTTACATTTTAGTCTAGGGAAAATGCAAAATATGTGGACCTAAATGCCAAATATGCCAAATTTGTTAGATTTTGCATTTCTACGTAGGCTATAATACGACGAATTTTACATTGATATTTGCACACTAATAGAGTTCGACATTATCTACACCTAGGATTTTGCTTTTTTTTTAATAAAAATGCAGGTTATGAAAATTTAAAAATAGCAGACTCCATTTGCACTTCTGACTTAGACATATCCTTAATTGCAATGCCATATCATATTTTCTTCTTACACGACATACTCCCTCTGCTCCATATTATTTTATTAATTTTTTTGCAGGATAATACATGTCTCATTTATAAAATAAAGATGACTCTCAAATAGATGTATCTAGATGTATTTTACGTCTAGATACATCCATTTGAGAATTGTCTAAAATGGAACGGAGGGAGTACATGATATGATACCAGTTATATTAGCAACATTGCTTGGCACACCACCTCCTCCTAGTCCCATACGGTCCACCTTACAAAAACATATCTAAAACCTTGGCCATGACTTCCAATCCATCTTTGTTGTTCATTTCTCTCGACGAGATCTTGTAAACTAGACCCTATACTGGTATGATTTTGATGACTTTTTTCTTACTATTTAGTACTACCTATGTTTCATAATATAAGCCTTTTAGCGGGGGCGGAGTTTTGGAACACGGGAGCATATGCTCCCGGTTTTTTAAAATGCAATTTAAGAAAATTTTAAAACTTCAAAAATTCAAATAAAAATTTACTTGCGTACATCTCGACATTCTATATAATTATGAAGTCGTTTCATAGAAAAGCGAATTTTTATGCGGTCGGTATAAAAAGGAAAAATTTCGGTGCTACAATAAATCTTTTTATGAGACTTTTTTTGTCTTTTTTACGTAGCACACAAAAAATATCGGTTTTTCGCGGAACTTTATGTTCCCACATAAATGTTGTGACTTATGCACGAAAATTTTTGTCATGATTTTTCGATATTTCAAAATGTGTTTTTTAAGGTATAGTGAGCATATGCACCTGGGGCTGGGAGCCGAATTGAATTTCCGCCTTTTAGCAACCTAAATAAACTAGTTTGCTAAAATGGCTTATATTGTGAAACGGAGAAAATATTACACAACAAAATAGACCACTCCGCCCCAGGTTCCCAACTAAAAACTTGTGAGCGTAGTCAATGATCTATATCCAAAGTCCAAGCATATCTGTCCAAAGCTAAGCATATTCTTAACATGTCGCCGTTATCTTTCCACGTATCTATATATAGTTCACCCGTGAATTGCTCTGCACAGTTAGGTGATGGACGGATCGATGTACGAGTCTTGTTCTGGACACGCCTAGCTTAGCTAGCATGCATTTCATATGTTAACCTCGTATTGATTTGCCAGCTAGGTTGCTTGTCTGACCTGATTACCACATGAATGCATCCGCGAAGAACGACTCGTGCATGCGCAATGTACGGTCGTACACGGTTCTATTGGCACGTGTGTGTGTGTACCTAGTCTCAAATCTAGGTAAGTTAACTACGTAAGCTACATGCTCCTAGTCTCAAATCTATAAATACATCACTCGATACCAATTTTGTTACTCAAACCAAGTTCGTTCCACACGTACGGCACGCTATCTGCTCGATCCATCTCAATCAGTTCGGGGGGATTTAATTGGTCAGTAGTACGTAGTAGTAGCACCTAGCAATCTTCTCTCTTCTTTTCTGTTCTGTTTTTTAACCCTTGGTGCATCAGTTAAACTTGGTTCATCGATCTCTTCTCAAGCAGCGCAACGACGATGAGCTCCTCCGACCACGCCACCACCGGCGAGAAGACGTCGTGGCCGGAGGTGGTGGGGAAAACCATCGAGGAGGCAAAGCCGGTAATCCTCAAGGACAAGCTGGACGCCGACATCGTCGTGCTCCCCGTCGGCCCGGTGCTGACCCAGAGCTTCAGGCCCAACCGCGTCCTCATCTTCGTCGACACCGTCGCCGAGATCCCCCGCGTCGGCTAGCTAGCTAGCCATGTTGCTCTTGCGTGGTGTTGATGGCCAGCATACATATATGCTGGCTCAGTGCATGCTAATGAATAAATTCATATTGGAGAATGAAAAAATGTATTCTGCTCCACGAAATCGGACGAGCCGTCCTCCTTCTCCACAAAGTCCGCAAATTTCCTTCTCCAAGTCTCGCAAGCGGATGATGGAGCGGTCGGTTGCGGCTAGGAAGCTGGCGGGTGTTGGGGGTAGGGGTGGGAAATTTATGTTGAGAATATAGGCAAATTTCCGATTAAATTAATCCAATGATAAATCATGAACATGATGTAAACAGTGCTAATGACATACTGAAACTTGATGGTATAAGCATATACTAGACATATAGTAGAAACATCTACGCAAATCACTAGTACTGCAAACATGGAAATAAACAGGAGAGGGATAAACATGTTATACCCTCCAGTAGGCCAGTTGGCCACAGCAGTAGCGGAGGCAGTGGCCTCGTCGGCGATCCTCTTGTCAGCAGCAGCCTTCTCGGCAGCAAGTTTGTCGACGTCGGTGCTCATGGTGATGAAGTAGGCGACGCGGACGAAGACGACGTAGTGGAAGTAGACGAAGAAAGGCGAGCAGTCGCGTAGAAGACGCTCCCCAAAAACCTAATCGCCCCTCTCCCGTACAGGATCTGGAGAGGCGGGGTTTCGGAGGCCTGCTCTCCCGTCGGCCGTGTACGCGGTGGACGGGATGGGATCAGTGATGGCAGCGGCAATGAGAGGAACGACAGTGGGCGTACGTGGAGCAGATGCGATCTGTGTCTGCTTCTGGAGAGGAGCGACCTCACATATATAGGCAGACACGCAGGCAGAAAACCAATGGAAACGCACGCAATTAAGGGAGAATTAAGAGACTGAAAACGGCCGTACTTAAGAGCCTGGAAACGGCCGCACTTAAGACAAACGTTTCAACTCACACTTATTCTCCATTAACGACAGGCGAAACGTTACATTTTTCCTGCGTGATAAAAATATATGATCGGCTCGGCGAGATTCCCGCAACCCGCAACCCGCAACCCGCGGCGCGGCGCGGCGTGGCGGGCGGCGGAGGAGCGCGCGTGTGGAACGACTCCTTTCTCTTCACACCCAACACCTCATACATGGTGGGGAAGAGCTCACCTTATAAATTGGTGTACATTTCTCCAAACTAGCCGTGTGGGACTAAACTCCCACCACTTTCATGGCAGCATGGGCCTTTAGGGATTTTTCTGGAATTACTAGATGGGCCTAAAGCCCACCCTAAAATATTGAGTAATATTTCAGCAATCCCCCACCAGATCCCAAAGACCCATGATGTTATTCTCTGTTCCAAACACTGTTTTGATATACCAGTATTTTCAATGAAGACCTGTTAAGGTTGAGCTCCACCTAGAGCGAACGGCTACACTCCTTCACAACTGACAATGGACTATGCCTTGAATTGTCAATTTGGCGTAAAGTAGTTTCACCAAACGTCTTACTAGTACTAGGCTGCCAAAGGCTGACCCCTCGGGTGGAGCATATTAGTCACACTCCTGGCCTATTCATGAACTTACTAGAGATCAACCCAATCTCATAGACTGTGACCAGCAGTCAGGTTCATATAGGTGTGTCCCTCCAAAGATTGCTCTGTAGGATAGCATCTTGCTTATACAAAGCCTTGGAACACATTAAGACAAATGTCAACCTGCCATACAGTTATCGAGAGTAGTGCATCTCCAACGGAGTGGGTTAGTAAAAAGTACTCTACTTAGTTATCCACTAGCTTGTTTCCCCAGGTCCTACTTCACGGGATCTCCGATCACATAGGTTGGGTTACTACCATGGAAACTCACGTGGGTTTCATCCCCATCTCTCTCGATGCATTTTCTATCACAACACGTGATAGCCCTTTAGTAAAGGGATCTGCCAGATTCTTAGCTGACTGGACATAATCCAGTGCTATTACTCCGGAGTTTTTCAAATGTCTGACAGCTTTTAATCTCATTCTTATATGTTTATTGGACTGCATGTTGTCCTTTGAACTCTTGACTTTGGTAATCACTGTCTGATTGTCGCAGTTCATAAGGATAGCCGGAACCGGCTTTTCAACTATAGGCAAGTCCATCAACAGATCTCGAAGCCATCCTGCTTCGACACCAGATGTGTCCAATGCTGTTAATTCTGCTTCCATTGTTGATCTCGTTAAGATCGTTTGCTTGCAAGACTTCCAGGAAACAGCACCACCTCCAAGGGTAAAAACATAACGCGTTGTGGCTTTCATCTCATCAGCATCAGAGATCCAATTTGCGTCACAATATCCTTCAAGCACTGACGGGCTTCCAGAATAGTGAAGTCCATAGTTCACAGTACCTTTTAGGTAGCGCATAATTCTTTCCACAGCATGCCAATGCACATCACCCGGATTGGATACAAATCGGCTCAGTTTGCACACAGCAAACATGATGTCAGGCCTTGTTGCGCTAGCTAGGTACATAAGTGAACCAATTACTTGAGAGTATCTCAGTTGGTCCTTAGCTGTGCCTTTAAATTTTCGAATTTGCACACTAGGGTCATATGGTGTTGGAGAAGTTTTGCAGTCCGAATATCCAAAACGACTCAAAATCTTCTCAACATAATGAGATTGCAACAGAGTAATCCCATCCTCATTATCTCTCAATAGCTTGATGTTCAAAATAACATCAGCCACACCAAGATCCTTCATCTCAAAGTTTTGAGATAGAAATGACTTAACCTCCTCAATGACTTTGAGGTTGGTTCCAAATATCAGTATGTCATCAACATACAGGCACAGTATAACTCCTTCGCCCCCACCATGGCGATAGTACACGCATTTGTCAGCTTCATTAACAACAAAACCAGCAGAGGTTAAAGTTGTATTGAACTTCTCATGCCATTGCTTAGGTGCTTGTTTCAGGCCATATAGAGATTTCAATAACTTACACACCTTTTCTTCCTGACCATCTAATACAAAGCCATCTGGCTGTTGCATGTAGATTTCCTCGTCTAGCTCTCCGTTTAGGAAAGCCGTCTTAACATCCATCTGGTGGACGAGAAGACCATGCGAAGCCGCCAAAGAGAGAAGTACTCGTATGGTGGTTAGTCTGGCCACAGGTGAATAAGTATCGAAGAAATCTTCCTCTTCTTTCTGGGAATAACCCTTGGCCACAAGCCTAGCCTTGTACTTTTCAATTGTACCATCAGGTCTAAGCTTCTTTTTGAACACCCACTTACATCCCAATGGTTTACAGCCATAGGGACGTTCAGTGATTTCCCATGTTCCGTTAGCCATGATGGAGTCCATCTCGCTACGGACCGCTTCTTTCCAGTAATCAGCATCCGGAGATGCATAAGCCTCTGAAATAGAAGTGGGAGTATCATCCACGAGGTACACAAGGAAATCATCACCAAAAGACTTTGCAGTCCTCTGTCTTTTTCCCCTACCAAGGATTTCCTCGTCATCCTCCTCAGGATTTTCCTCATGTGTTTGTTCATAATATTCCATTGGAATGGCAGGTTCAGGAGTCTCATCAGATTCCTGTCTAGAAGTGCTTGGCATATCTCTCATGGGAAAAATATCCTCAAAGAATGTAGCATCTTTAGACTCCATAATTGTACCGACCTTCACGTCAGGTACTTCAGATTTCACTACTAGAAATCTATAGCCGACGCTGTTCTTAGCATAGCCCAAATTAACACAATCCACGGTCTTTGGTCCAAGCTTACGCTTTTTGGGGATCGGCACATTGACTTTCGCCAAACAGCCCCAAGTACGTAAATATGAGAGTGTCGTCCTTCTCTTCTCCCATTTCTCATAGGGAGTGATTTCATTGTCTTTTGTCGGAACTTTATTCAGGACATGACATGAAGTCAATATAGCCTCCTCCCACCATGCCTTGGATAAACCCGATGTATCTAACATGGCGTTAACCAAATATGTTAGAGTACGGTTTTTCCGTTCAGCAACCCCATTTGACTGGGGTGAATAGGGAGGCGTCCTCTCATGAATAATACCATGTTCCACACAGAAAGAATCAAACTCATTAGAGAAGTACTCTCCACCACGATCTGACTGAATTCGTTTAATTTTCTTTTCAAGTTGATTCTCAACTTCTGCCTTATAGATTTTAAAGTAGTGTAGAGCCTCATCTTTTGTGCTTAACAGATATACATAACAATATCTAGTGGAATCATCTATCAGTGTCATGAAGTATCTCTTTCCACCTTTAGTTAACACCCCATTCATCTCACAGAGATCAGAATGTATTAGGTCTAACGGTGCCAAGTGTCTCTCCTCCGCAGCTTTATGGGGCTTGCGAGGTTGCTTTGCTTGCACACACGAATGGCACTTAGAACCTTTGGCTAAAGTGAAACTCGGGATTAAATTTAACTTTGCTAACCGCGTCATACAACTGAAACCAATGTGACAAAGACGTGAATGCCAAACTTCTGTTTCATTAACATTCGAATGAATATTATTCACGACTTTATTACAAAAATCAGCGAGGGAAAAACGGAACAAGCCTCTGCATTCATAACCTTTTCCAACAAATAGTCCATATTTCGTAACAACTACTTTATTAGACTCGAATACCAACTTAAACCCTTCTCTACATAGAAGGGAGCCACTAACGAGATTCTTCTTGATGGCGGGGACATGCTGCACGTTCTTGAGCTGCACGATCCTTCCCGAAGTAAACTTCAGATCGACCGTGCCAACACCAAGAACAGAAGCACTTGCGCCATTCCCCATCAGTACGGATCCGTTCCCTGTGACCTGATAAGAAGAAAACAATGAGATGTCAGCACACACATGAATATTTGCACCCGTGTCAATCCACCAATCGTTAGATTGACAAACTGAAAATACAGTAAACAAATTACCATACCCAGATGCACCATTCTCATTGTTGCTCACAATCATGCTGACAGACTTGGAGTCCTGTCCTGGCTTCTTGAACTTCTTTGGGCACTTGGGAGCCCAATGTTCCTCTGAACCACATGTGAAGCAGGCTCCTTTCTTCTTATCCTTGTTGAAGGGTTTCTCACCCTTCTTCTTGAAGTCGGTATTCTGTTGGACACTAGGTCTCCCCTTGGGCTTGTGGAAGTTAGAATTCTTCTGTACAAAATTGGCGACAGAAGTTCCCTCGTTCCCTTTTCCATGTGAGTCCTTTGCTCTCGAGTTCTGCTCGACACTCAGATGGCCGATGACATCCTCCACTGAGAATTCACGCCTCTGATGTTTCAGAGAAGTAGCAAAGCTCCTCCAGGAATTGGGAAGCTTAGCGATTATGCATCCCGCGACAAATTTGCCCGGTAAATCACACTTAAGAAGCTCAAGCTCCTTGGCGATGCATTGTATCTCATGAGCCTGTTCCAATACAGGACGGTTTTCGACCATCTTGTAATCATGGAACTGCTCAATGGTATACATCTCGCTTCCAGCATCGGTTGCGCCGAATTTAGATTCGAGCGCGTCCCACAAGTCCTTGGCAACCCGCATATGTAAATATGCATCAACCAACTTATCTCCGATCACGCTTAGAACGGCTCCAACAAAGACGACGGTGGCCTCCCTGAACGCCTTCTCCTGTTCAGGAGCAATCGTTCCCGTGGGAGTAACACCGGCGACCCAGAACACGTTCATCGCAGTGAGCCATAAGGTGGTTTTGGTTTGCCAACGCTTAAAATATGTTCCCGTAAACGGGGCAGGTTTCAGTGCAGCAGCAAAACCTTGGATCGAAAATTGCCTACACATATTAGGTTTTTGGATTGCTGAGAATATAGACAATTATTCAATTAAATTAATCCAATAATAAATCATGAACATGACGTAAACAGTGCTAATGACATACTGAAACTTGATGGTATAAGCATATACTAGACATATAGTAGAAACATCTACGCAAATCACTAGTACTGCAAACATGGAAATAAACAGGAGAGGGATAAACATGTTATACCCTCCAGTAGGCCAGTTGGCCGCAGCAGTAGCGGAGGCAGTGGCCTCGTCGGCGATCCTCTTGTCAGCAGCAGCCTTCTCGGCAGCAAGTTTGTCGACGTCGGTGCTCATGGTGATGAAGTAGGCGACGCGGACGAAGACGACGTAGTGGAAGTAGACGAAGAAAGGCGAGCAGTCGCGTAGAAGACGCTCCCCAAAAACCTAATCGCCCCTCTCCCGTACAGGATCTGGAGAGGCGGGGTTTCGGAGGCCTGCTCTCCCGTCGGCCGTGTACGCGGTGGACGGGATGGGATCAGTGATGGCAGCGGCAATGAGAGGAACGACAGTGGGCGTACGTGGAGCAGATGCGATCTGTGTCTACTTCTGTAGAGGAGCGACCTCACATATATAGGCAGACACGCAGGCAGAAAACCAATGGAAACGCACGCAATTAAGGGAGAATTAAGAGACTGAAAACGGCCGTACTTAAGAGCCTGGAAACGGCCGCACTTAAGACAAACGTTTCAACTCACACTTATTCTCAGGCGAAACGTTACATTTTTCCCGCGTGATAAAAATATATGATCGGCTCGGCGAGATTCCCGCAACCCGCGGCGTGGCGGGCGGCGGAGGAGCGCGCGTGTGGAACGCCTCCTTTCTCTTCACACCCAACACCTCATACATGGTGGGGAAGAGCTCACCTTATAAATTGGTGTACATTTCTCCAAACTAGCCGTGTGGGACTAAACTCCCACCACTTTCATGGCAGCATGGGTCTTTAGGGATTTTTCTGGAATTACTAGATGGGCCTAAAGCCCACCCTAAAATATTGAGTAATATTTCAGCAATTTAGGCTGGAGACGGGAGAGGGTGATCGATTGGGTCTTATTTGGTCACTTTGTGGATTTGGGATGGGTCCGTCCTATTGAATCTGATGTGGCAGGCATGTACGAGCCCGTCTGGGAAGCCCCATGTCCACCCACATATGGGCTGGGTATGAGATTTGCCGGATAGATTAGACATTTGAGCTAGATATGGGTGTCTGATGGGGTCACATTTTTCTTTTCAGTCTGTGTGTCCAGGGTGTCTGTCCAGACATATAGGAGGAAAGTGGGATGTCCGTTTGGTGATCCTCTTATGAGTTAGGAATCACCAACACCAAATAATGGCGTTTCTCCCATCATAGAGAATTTTAGATAATATATGTGCTGGGAAATGTTATATGTTGTAGTTGCACGTACATGAAAATGGTTAAAAAAGTACATGAGAACTCGAGATAAAGAATGGAGGAAGAGAGATGAGCTAGTCTTCGCCGTCCCTGCTGGTATGAGCTCCGCGCTATTGGATGCTTGTGCGGGACTAGATGCTGGAGTCCGGAGCGTGGGCGGCTCGGCGTGCCAGGAAGAAGGCCCGTGAGGTCGGATCTATCTTGTCCGAAGACGACTAGATCCTACAGGAGTCATGCGCCATCCCCATTGGTACGAGCTTCGTGCCATTGGATGCTCGTGTCGGCTCCTCCGAGCATGGACTAGATGCCGGAGTCCGAGGCGCGGGTGGCTCGGCGTGCCAGGAAGAATGTCCATGAGGCTGGATCTAGCCGGTCTGAGGATGACCGGGTCATCTTGCGCGGCTGCACCTGGTTCTTGACCTCTATGAAGACAGATGCCCGGCGCCGCCGCCACAAGAATGCCTAGGTGTTGAAGGACAACAACGAGGCGTCGGAGAGGGCCACGGTGGAGAAAGAGGTTGCCGCCGCCAAATCCGTCTGACTCGTTGCAGAGCAGACCCATGCCTTTAGACGCGTCGTCGGGCTCCCCTGCTCCTCGTCCTCCTACAACGGCAGCTCATTAAGCCCTCCCCGGAAATGACAAGGGGAAGGGCAAGACACCGTGGTGATCTTATAATTTTCCTCTATGTATATGTAATTAGTCATCCCTTTTGTTGTCCGTCATTGACTAGATGAACAAGACGAAGTATGTGATGACGATTTTTGGGCTATATAGGGCGCCAAATTAGCTATATGTGGTTGTAGATGCTCTAGGCTGTACCTACAGCTTCTATTATTTAGAGTAAAAGGCTCGTGCGGTCTATCAAGTTGCCACACATGAGCGGATTGGTCATCAACTCAAAAAATGCTAATTATTGGTCACGAAGTTGTGGCAATGTTGCATGTTAGTCATTTCGTCACAGCGGCCGTTTGGTCGCTCAGTCAGTTTTTTTGCAAATACTCCCTTAACCTTCTGCTTCTTGTAACTATGAGGTCCTCATTCCAATATTTTGTTTAGAAAATGCACTTCATGGATTAATTAGATGCAGCCCCTTGAAAATCCCAGCCTTCGCAGGATCCTTATCCAGCAGGCGCGAGATGAAGTCGGCGAGGTCCGGCCATCGCCGCTGGACGTCCGCGGAGAACTCAGGCTCCTGGACCAGCACGTTATGAACGTCTCACTCCGGTTCTGGCCACGGGACGACGTCCTCCCGAACACCATCTCGTAGACGAGCAGCCCGAGCACCAACCAGTCCACGGAGAATTTGTGCCAGTCGCTACGCACCACCTCCGACGCCACGTACACTTCCGTCCCCATGAACGAGAACGACTTCTCGCACGCGATGCCGCTGGCTACTACGGTCGAGCAAAAGCTTGCGTGCTTCTTGCCACTGCCCACCGACGTGGACGCCCTCGCGGACTTGGCCGTCTTCAGGTGGTCGCCGTCGTTTCTGTTGAGGTACCATGCCAGGTCGCGGGGCTCCTCTTGTCTGGACGTTGACGAAGGCGTGCCAAGGACTAGCTTCTCGCAAAGATCTGCCGCAGGTGGCGATCCCGGCAGCGTGCAGCTAAGCGAGCGCGGGGACGAGCTCGACGGCATAGAACTTGATGGCCGCCGGGGAGGAGAAGACGTTGTCGGGCTGCGCGTGCCGGAGTTCGTTGAGGTCTCCCCTGGTGCAGTATCACTGCGTCTTCCTTCGTCAGCCGGCGACGAGGAACACTGTGCCCATAGTGCCGCGGCCCAGCATTCGAGCCACGCGTCCGCGCACACGGCGCCGAGGTCTATGTCCACCATGCCGGACGCACGTCGTGTCGAAATCGATGCATGCAGCTCGCGCTGTATGTGGCTCTGGCTCGCGAGTCGTGAGTGGGAACAGCGAAGGCGGTGCGGTGTAGATGTTCGTGGCGCTTGGCCGGGAACACATGGACAACATCGCGGCCACCTTCCTGTCGCACATGACATGCTCGATGTCAGGGCTGTGGTGATCGAGATCGGTGCTGGGAAGCCGCGTGATGAAATTGCCTGCATCTAATTATTTTACTAAGGACATTTTCTAAGCAAAAGGTCGGAATAAGGACCTCGCAGTTACAAGAAACAAAAGCTTAAGGGTGTATTTGCAAAAAACAGATCGCCACGTCAGCAACCTAACGGCTGCTGTGACGGAATGACTAAAGTGTAACATTACCGCAACTTCGTGACCAATAGTTATCATTTTTTGAGTTGGTGACCAATCTGCTCATACGTGACAACTTGATAGACCGAGTAAGCCTTTTACTCTATTATTTATATATTTGTAGTGTATCAAAATTTCAAAAGCAAATCTTCACATTGGAATACTAATTATATTCTCCAGAGTTTCAAGGTGATTTGATGTGCCGTTTGAACAAAAGGGAGAAATTATATAGATTTCATGTACATATACTCCCTCCGTCCTAAAAAGGATATTATTTCTTTATCTAAATTTGAGTGTATCTAGACACTATTTAATATATAGATACATTCAAATTTAGTAAAATAAATGACATCCTTTTCGGGACGGAGGTAGTATAATTTTCTATCACTTGTTCTTTTTGTGTGCGCCACTGCCACATACCGATTCTTTTTCCTCTGGTTTTGTCTGTGTTATAGTGTTGTACTACATTCATGATTATTTTGTAGAAGTTTTAGTGCAATTGCGTAAGGTGTATACTCTATAGAATTGTTGGACTCATCATGTAGACCAAAATTCCGAGCTGATAGAAAGGGATTATATATTTATATTCAACATACTCCACACACCAGCTCACTTGCAACTTTCCCTTGCACAGAACAGCAGCTTCTTATTATATGATCTAGATATCTCAATCTTGCTTAAGTCAAGAAGAGAGCAAGCTGCATGTACAGAACAGCAACCGCTTATTTTACGATCTGGTGCTATCTCAAACTTGGTAAACCCAAGAAGAGAGCAAGCTGCATGTATGTACGCCTGCCAGAAAGCTAGCCGACCCTGGGGACCTCGACAATGGTGTCGACGAAGAGACGCACACGGTCTGTCCGGTAGTCCATGGTCACTATTGACCCCGCCGGCAACACCACGATCTTCGCATCCGGCTTGTCCTTCAGGATCATCTTCTTCGCCTCCTTCACCGACTTCCCCACCAGCTCCGGCCACTCCATCTTCCCCTCCACCGACATCCCCACCAGCTCTGGCCACTCAATCTTCTCGTCCCTATCATCACCGGTAGCGGAGCTTCCTTCGGCTGAGATGTTCTTCCCAGGGCTCGTCTCCATGGAGCTCATCTTGGTTAACTGACTCCTATATCAAAGTAAGTAATGGAAACTGTCAAACAAGAGCACCTGGAAAAATCTAGTCTAGTAATAGAACAGAAGATCAGGAAGTCACAGACTAACCCGGTAATGGAACAGAAGATGGACCAAATCGTCTGACCGTGAGAGATGTTGCTGAACTCATATATATCACCAGCATAATGTGTATTTATAGGCGGCAATCAAGCCGTGGATTACTTAATGCGCACACAAAGTAAGCTAATGTGTATATATGGGTAATCCACGCAAGCTTCACATGGACGGTGGCAATGTGAGAGAGGATATCACATTTGGCATTAGTTAGTACTACGTGCCTACACGTCACCAGATAAGGTGATGCTTATCTATCCCAAGCAGAAAAGGGTGAAAGAGTTTTGGCACGGACTCGCAAATTGTACAAGCTGTTTTACGTACCCTAGTGAATGAGGATCGGAGGTACCTTTTGGAGTACGTCCTTAACTGATGTTCTGAATCCCTTTTTGGCGCATATGGATCCAGTTATCGCCAAGAGTCTTTAGTTCTGAATCCTTCTCCTTGTGCATAACGTTCCGCAGATTGTTCATCAAAAAGATGTTCTGCCTCATCATCATACAGCTTTGATTTATGCTCAAGATTGTCCCATACTCCCATAGATGTGTCAAAGCTAGGAGTCATGTCTATCAGAATTTTCCAGCTGAGTCTCACAGCCATCAAGAAGACGATTCATAGTGTAGAGCGAGCGGCTGTATTCTGCAAGCAGTCGTACATAGTTTTTTTTTTTTTTTTTTTTTTTTTTTTTTTTTTTTGCGAAAGAGTCGTACATGACGTACCGTGTGATTGGCCAACTCGGGCGATCTATTCCAATCACAATGTTATCAGAAAATCCCCCCATGAGCCTAGCTAGAACGTCCTCCGCCGCAGAGGGCGCCCCCCGAGGACGTGTTACGATCCTTGCTAATGGCAGCACACCAAATAGATTCAGATCATAGATTCAGATACAACTTGGATACAATCAGAAGGGAATCATAGGAGGGAAGAGCAACAGGGGAAGGGAAAGTAGCTCTACTACGTCATAGTTGATCATCGATAACCCTAACTCCGTCGACTCAACATTATATGACTGTCTCGCCCGGTATGCTGGCCACAGCCAGGTTTGGCTTGGGCTCGATCCACTGGGCTTCAATGTTGATGTGGTCCACTTGGTCGACATGGGCTGGACCAAGTGTGTGGCATGGACCTGGTACATGACATACTCCACCCCTTGAAAATCGGCTTGCCCCCAAGCCGATGTAAAATCACCTCCAGGGTCTCATGGAAGAGCCAAGTCCGTTGCCCGCTCATATACATCCGAATGCAAAAATTGGTACCCCTCAAAGAACTCCCGTTGAATTGGAATCCAGAACTTGCTTCTTGCAGGTAGAGCCTCCTGTGCAAGTAGGCCGGTCCACTCGGAGGGCGTAGGATCATGCAAATAGATGTGTGCAGCAGCTATACTCCAATTATGTGCACCAGGCAAACAGGAACCAACTTCACGGGAAGCAGAACTGAACAATGGAAGTGGCGGGTGGGGCTCTGTACTGCTCAGGTGAAAAGACCCTGCAATTTTCCGCTCCAAGTTTGTCAAGATCGGCCTGACACGTGAGACATCGCCTGACTGCCAAATGAGCTGTACACGGACCCTTGCACAGATGCGTGAGTCTTCCTTAGGCATCCAGCAGAGACACATATCATTCAGTTTGTAGCAATTAGCAAGGTGAGGTCCATTGAACTTGATCCACGAACATAGAAGCATTTCTTCAGCAATCAGGTTGATAACCTTTGCATCATATTGTATATTCTGAAGAGCATCTGTCCAAGCTTCCACCGACCAAGAGCTGCCAGTACAAGATTGCTCCAATAATTCATACCCATAGACTGAATTATGTACTTGTCTGTCGTGCATTCTATAGCAACACCACAACCATGTATGCAACCCAGGATTCCAAGGGAAGCTCACCCAACCGCATATAGAATAAATGTGCAACTCTACCCATAGGATGGTGACTCCATTTATCTCAACTTTTGGCTTCACAGACAGCTCAAGGCAACAAAAATATTTACTAGTACTAAGACCAACCTCCACCGCAAATTGATGGCTCCCACGGATGAAGTTCCGAAGCCGCACAAGGGATGGTGTGGTACATTGGCGTTCAGTATATGAAGCCAATGAATTTAGATGATCGGAATTCATGTACTGCTGCACCATCGTTGCTCTACATACTGATGGGAAAACTCCAATAGTGTTGCCATGATAGTAGGGAACTTCCAGAACACACTCTCTAATGCCCGTATCCCATATTATCAGAGACCTAACAAGGCAACTGATACTCTTCAATATAATAACAAAGGCAACAGATGTAGTAGCTAAAGCCGACGGATATAGCAAATATTGCTTACAATAAGTATTCTTCCCCATTTTCTGACAACCACTGAACAAGGATTGCAGACTTCCTGAACCATCGCTGCAAATTGGCAAGGGATACCTCGACAAAGCATAAACAAGTACAGTTTGCATATCCTGAATCAAAAGCTTCAGTGCTAGACCTTGAGGTTTTTGTCGTGGCTTCATTGAACTCATTATCGGCCAATAGTAGACAAAGGACGGCCATGGCATGGGTAGTTCCTCATCTCCCTCCTTTTGTTGTATGCTACCAGTCATATGTAGCTTTAACGCCACTCCGAGAAGCTGGTGTATCCCATAACCAATAAACCAGGAAACATTGAAACTCGTGACCATTAGTTGCTGATGACAGTTATTAGGAATAGCTCGAGTACAGATAGTTGTCGCAGCAGAACCATGAAGATGATGGCAAGGCCGAGTCGACAACAGAGAGTTAAGTTCAGAATTATGGATACTCTCGAATTCCTGCACGTCATTACCTTCAGGAGCATGCATAATCAGCAGAACCACATTCCAACAGAGAATCATATCAGTCAGCTTGTACTGATTAGCAAGTAGAGGTCCACGAGATTTTGCATTTGATTGCATATTTTCAGCATAATGGACGCATGCAACTATCATAGAGACTCGCTCAGCAAAGATCCTGTTGAACACTCCTCTCTCATACCTTGTGTGTAATGCGAGAGTCACTTGAGATGCAAAAGGTGTACCGTGAGTTTCATCTGGATGACGAGAAGCAGACCAGGTTTGCACTGATCTGGAGGGCGCGCTGGCACTGGCCGCAACCACGAGCATGGGCAAGGGCATAGATGGTGGCAGAGATGCACCTTGTTCCTGTGTTGTGCAGAGCCAGTCTGGTGGCCTCGGGGGAACACGAACTGAAGAAACCATAACGGCTGTCAGTGCCACTCCTTGATTCGTCTCGGTGTGGCTGCAGCAGTTTTGTACACCCACCATTGTTTCTAGCTGTGTGGTTGCCTGTAGGACTGCATCCTTCTACACTAGAGCGAAGAGGTCTGTGCCGGAGAGAGGAACACAGGTCGGCTTGCGCTGCTTGGGAAGGACGTCTCGACATTTCGTCGAGCAGTTGGCGGGCACGGCATGGAGAGCTCAGGGACAACATTGAGCTTCAGCGGACGGTCCATCTCCGACTCCATGTTAGCCGGGGCTTCCTCGGGGGTTGTTTGTGGTGGTACTGGTGCGGCTGGAGGCGGGGTGGTGTTGGTGGTGGACGGCGACGAGGTCGCCGCTGCCTGCTGGACCTTGAACCGCTCCCACGAGGAGAGCAAATCAGCTGCCATGGCCTCAAGCGTTTTGTACGAATCCGCCAGCTCTCTGCACGAATCCGCGAAATCCTGGAACGAACCCGTCCTCTCCTTGTCTGCAGCGGTGAGAACCGACGGAGAAGGGGCAGGTGATGCCCGGACGCAGACCGGGGCGGGGGTGGCACCAACACTTGGTGCAGAGGAGGCCGGTCGAGGAGCCGCCACCGGAGTTGGCGCCGGTGTTCGTGACGCGTGCGCGGCCGTGCGGGTAGCCGATGCGACCACTTGCTCTGGCGCAAACTGGATTTGCATCCAGCAGCAATTGTTGTAGATGCAGCGGCCCTGCAACTCCCGTCCAGCGCGAGTCGCTTGCGACATGGTGGGGAACGAGACGACCGCCGTCGTGCTCGTACTCAACCGCGCCGTCATCGCACCATACGGATGGAAGACTTGGTGAAGCACTTGCTCACTCACCGAATACTTCACATCATGTAAGGTGATATGAAGAAATCGACTCAGATCCGAGGGACGGAGACCTTGAAAGCTTGCCATGGCGTGGGTGGGTGGGGATTTTTTTTCTGGGATTTTGGGGGTAAGGATCCGAAGATCGAATGGCTCTGATACCAAATGTTACGATCCTTGCTAATGGCAGCACACCAAATAGATTCAGATCATAGATTCAGATACAACTTGGATACAATCAGAAGGGAATCATAGGAGGGAAGAACAACAGGGGAAGGGAAAGTAGCTCTGCTACGTCATAGTTGATCATCGATAACCCTAACTCCGTCGACTCAACATTATATAACTGTCTCGCCCGGTATGCTGGCCACAGCCAGGTTTGGCTTGGGCTCGATCCACTGGACTTCAATGTTGATGCGGTCCACTTGGTCGACATGGGCTAGACCAAGTGTGTGGCATGGACCTGGTACATGACAGGACGTCTTCGACCGCTCCGACGAGGTGCCTGCCGACTGCCGTCATTCTCCGTCGGCGGCCGTTCGAGTCCGTGCGTCGTGGAGGCAGACGCGGGAGCAAGGCCATGGGGACAAACGGAGCAACCCCATTTGGAGCGTCTTGCCTGGAGGCAGCACCGATCGGTCTGCTAGCCGTGGGCATCATGTGAATCCAAGGCACGCATTGCCCTGTCTCTCACTGCTGTGGCCCGTCTCCCTCCTATCTCGTCAATGGTGATGTTTCATGCGCGGCACATAAGGTGTTTGACGAAATGACCAAGTGAGTAACAGTGGTTTTACGATTGCAGCGAATTGCAATGTACTTCGTGTTGATTTCCCCTTCATCTCTTTGATGTCGAGCCTAACGTTTGGATTGTGGTGAGTGACAGCGCCGCCGAGCCGTGGTGCCGAATGCTGCCACGGTACTGCCGGAGGACAACGCTGAAGCCTGCTAAGGAATGGAGGCTGCTTCCTGGATGCCCTCGAGCTAGTCGACGAAAGGCGCAGGAGAGAGAAGCTGCGATCTACCACAATGACCAAATGTGCGTAACAACTTGCTTGCCTTCACTCTGTTCCTGTTTTTCCGTTTGTAGATGAACGTCGTGTGAGGATGCATAGTTGGTAGCATGTCTAGGCTACAGTTACCACCATGACATAAATTTAACTAGTAATAATTCCCATGTTTGTAGAAATAAAAGGAAACAATATTGTGAACAGAAAATAAGAAACTACCCCAAGCACACCACTAAGAAGATCATTCGAAAGAGGCACAAAGTGTTAAACGACCAGCTGTACATATCCTTAACACATCACCATGCGCTGGCCAAGCAGAAAATAGTCACCAAGCTTCAGGAAGGCATAGCTTCGGGAGAGGCTACTATACCTAGGTTCGCCTTAGATGCAAAGAATTCGACAGTGAATTCGAAATTTCTCCGCATAGCATCTCCTCTGTTTAGAATGGCGGCGGGAGGTGTGAGGTAGCGGAATAGGAACCCCCAATTCACATACGAATCTAGGTAAAAAGATGCATGGAATTCAAATCCAGACAAAAAGGGATTCATTTACCTGTTTGAAATACTTTCGCCCATCTCCTCGGGGTTCATCCTCGTTCATCACACCGCCCAATCGAAACGAGCAGGCCACTGAGACTGACTAGGGCGAGACTGAGGCGGGGTCACGAATCGACCGAGGCAACTAGGCTCAGATCCCAATCGAAGCGAGCAGCTGGCCGCCGCCACCAAGAACAAACTGGCTGACGCCGCCGCCGTCGGAGAAGAAGGGGATGGTGGGGAACGGTGGTGGCACGGACAGCTGCAAGATTCAGTCGGCGGCAAAAATAGTTCGGACCCACCTGTCGGAATAACTGAATATCCCTTGGTAAATCTAAATCTATGAGCACAACTAAGTGAGCACGCGAGTCAATCCAACGTGACGACCATTTAATCAACCATTTCGTGTGCTGGCTATTTTGGCCGTCCGAAACATCGCGCAGTAGCTATTTTTTCGAACGATGTCGTATTTTCCACCATTCCAATAAAAGACGTCGCACAGGAGCTATTGACCCGTCAAGAAGAGAGCAAGCTGCATGTACAGAACAGCAACCGCTTATTTTACGATCTGGCGCGATCTCAAACTTGGTAAACCCAAGAAGAGAGCAAGCTGCATGTATGTTCGTCTGCCAGCAAGCTAGCCGACCCTGGGGACCTCGACAATGGTGTCGACGAAGAGACACACATGGTCTGTCCGGTAGTCCATGGTCACTATTGACCCCGCCGGCAACACCACAATCTTCGCATCCGGCTTGTCCTTCAGGATCATCTTCTTCGCCTCCTTCACCGACTTCCCCACCAGCTCCGGCCACTCCATCTTCCCCTCCACCGACATCCCCACCAGCTCTGGCCACTCAATCTTTTTCAATTCTTTAAACATTTAGAAAACGTTTTTCGAAAGGAAAAAGTCCATTTTAAACCCTGAACTCGTAGAGGTCGGGCGATTTGAACCCTGAACTTCAAATCCCAGTCGTTTGAACCTTGAACTTAGCAATCCCGGTCTAAATCGAACCCTGAACATGTTTACCAGAGAAATAAAATAAAATTATCAAATTGCTAGTCACTGACAACATGGCCCCACATGTAATATTCATCTTCTACCCCAATCATCTGAGCTACTTCGCCGTCGATCTCTAGCAGCTCCACGAGACCAGCGCCGCCCAGCAAACAAGTCGCCTCCACCTCGCAGCCTCACATGCGACCATCACCTGCCGGCGAGCCGCGTGCCCGCGCCCTTTTGCTGCTCACCCTCGACCTGCTCCGGCGAGGCCGGACCGGCGGCACGGCCCATCGGAGCGTGACGTCGATGCAGTATCGGCAGCCATCGGTGAGCGTGAGGGTGCGGAGCGCAACCAGCGCTCTGGCGGAACGACACGGCCCATCTGAGCTAGCTCTGCTCCAGCGCCACGACGCGACCCAGCCGAGCGAGCTCTGCTCCGGCGGTGCGGCCTAGCGGAGCGCGACCGGCGGCGTGGCCTAGAGGAAGGATCTTTGCTCCGGCAGATCGGCAAGGCGCAGCGGAGCGCGGCCGGCGGCGCGGTACCGGCTGTCGCCGGCAAGCCTGAGGGTGTGGATCGGAGGCAATGGGGAGTAAGATTGGGGAAGAAAATCTTACAAGTAGGGCCTACATGTCAGTGAGAGATTCCGCAATCCCGGTCAATATCGTCGCATTCCCGGTGTACCAAACATGTGCAGGGTTCGATTTAGACCGGTATTGCTAAGTTCAGGGTTCAAACGACCGGGATTTGAAGTTCGGGGTTCAAATCGTCCGACCTCTACGAGTTCAGGGTTTAAAATGGACTTTTTCCTTTTCGAAACGAGGGCAGATGCCCGTGTTCAGAACTTCAGATGCATATTTTCCCTCTACTAAAATGCACGTCAGTGTGAAGATGACTCACAATCCTCCTGCTCTGCTGAGTCAGCACGCCACGTCCGCAGAAAATCCCCGAATGGGTTTGCCGCCGCCGTCGTCCTCCGCCGCAGAGGCAGACCTTGCCGGTTGCCGCCTCCGGGTCCGACAGGAGGACGCTCCGACGAGGAGCCTGCCTCTTCCATCATTCTCCTCGGCGGCCGTTCGATTCCGTGCGGCGTGGAGACAGGCGCGGAGCAAGGCCATGGGGACCAACGGAGCAACCCCATGTGGAGCGTCCTGGAGGCAGCACCAATCGGTCTGCTAGCCGTGGGAATCATGTGAATCCAAGGCGCGCGCGCGCGCCCCTGCCTCTCACTGCTGTGATCCGTCTCCTTCCACGGTTCCACCTATCTATCAGTGGTGATGTTTCACGCGCTGCACATAAGGTGTTTGACGAAATGACCAGGTGAGTAACAGTGGTTTTACGGTTGCAGCGAATTGCAGTCTACTTCGTGTTGATTTTCCCTTCATCTCTGTGATGTCTAGCCTCCGAGTCGGCACAGCTACCCACAGCGTTGTGGTGCGCGGTTTCATGCCGGATTCTGCCACGGTACTGCCGGAGGACCGAGGACAACGCTGCAGCCAGCACGCTGCAAGGAGTGGAGGCTGCTTCCTGGATGCCCTCGAGTTACTCGACGAAAGGCGCAGGAGAGAGAAACTGCGATCGACCACAATGACCAAAATGTGCGCAACAACTTGCTTGCCTTCACTCTGTTCTTGTTTTTCCCGTTTGTAGATGAATGTCTTGTGAGGATGCATAGTTGGTACCATGTCTAGGCTACAGTTACCACCATGACATAAATTTAACTAGTAATAACTCCCATGTTTGTACGAAAAAAAGGAAACAATATTGTGAACAGAAAATAAGAAACTAACCAAAGCACACCAGTAAGAACATCATTCAGAAGAGGCACAAAGTGTTAACGACCAGCTGTACATATCCTTACCTCATCACTATGGGCTGGCCAAGCAGAAAAAAGTCAACAAACTGCAGGAAGGCATACGGGCTTATCAAAGGAATGCAAAGTCAAGCTTCCTCACTGGGATCCTGCTCTTCTACTCCATGAGTCGCAAGGGTCCCCGTATAACCCCTCGCATCATTAGCATGTTGCCGAAGGGGCCACCTCTTGCAGTTGCACCAAAGCTCCTTTAGCGAAATTAACCACGAGACCGGATTTGATGGGATCTGTAGCATTACTCTCTGAGTCCACCTTCGTTGGCATGGTAGAGCGTGTTGCTAGTGGTTTTTCCTCAACTGCTCGTGGTTCCTGTCGGACATGATACTCATTTGCCCGTTCCCCAACTGCAGCTGGTGTCTCCTGAAGTTCACCTGCCATGGACAAAACATCCGGCCTGTTATGGTGTCTCCTTGCCTCTGCTTCCCACACTTTTCTTGTTTTTTCATCCAGTTCTGGATGAAGAGAAATTTCTTTCAGCTCGCGGAGGCGCATGATTTCGATGCCGGAAAGACCAACTAGATGCTTGCAGATTAGTTGCAGCGAGATAATCTCCGGCCGAGTTCCATCTTCGATCGTTAGGACACATGTCCCCACAACTTTCAGCACAAGGCATAGGTGGTGAAGGCTCCTGAACTTCCCATCTTGTATGACGAAACCACCATCGATGCTGTTGGCAGTCATCTTGAGGTACAGCAAAACAGGCATCTCGCCAATGACTGAAAGGAGATGCTGTGTCACAGACAGGGTGGTGGAAAGGCTTAGCTTAGTGAGATCACGAAACAAGGCTATGAACTTTGGCAATGTGGCTGAGTTGGAGTTTCCGTGTAGCTTCAGTGAGCTGAGATGATGTATATGTCGTGCTCTCGAACTGTAGTGCTGACACACTTGATCTAGAGCAGACAGGGTACCTTGGGGTAATCCTTGGAAGTAAAGGGACAGGGAGCGAACATTGTGTTCACCAATCGGAGTTTCAATGTACTTTTGGATGGCAGTGGAAAGGTGATTATTCATGTCGACCTGACCTTGTTCAGTTTCCTCACACTCGCACCATATCTTGACCTTGTTCAACCTTTTCATATGGTCCATAAGTATTAGGCATCCCTGATCCTTGTTGGCAACAAATCCAGCGACTGTCTCCAACATGCATTCTTTTGGCAGCCTCTCTCTCTTGACTGGGTCCTGAAGCTTAAACTTTCCAATCAGATGAATCAAACAGGGTAATCCAATAGCTTCCACTGGGAGCATATTCACCCTTGTCTTGCTTACATCAAGTGTCTCTAGCAACTTAAGTTGTGCAATTTCCTTGGGAATCTTTGTGATATGGGGCCCAAGACTTAGATATCTCAGATTCCATAGCTTGCATATGTCTTTAAGATGACAATCTTTCACATCAATGCACCCTTCCAGGTCCAACACTCGTGTAAGTTTGTACTTGTTGAAATTGGAAATAGCATCACCTGCATTCCCTATGACTGTTAGAGATCTGACACGAGATAAATCGATGTCAGGCATTGTTCTGAAGTTTTCACCATTGCTATCATGAATAAAGAAGTGACGGACTTTTTTGTGCTGAGAACCAAAGGGCATGATGAATTTCTTAGACATAGACTTGTGCAACGTGAACGTGTGCATGATACCATGAACATTGCACGTCTTCTCCATATCATTGCTAACTGGGACAACAGGAAGAATGATACTTCGGTTGATAAACGTCTTGAAGGTTTCATCAGCTACACTTTGGTGCCAGCCTTGATGATGACGTGCATATCCTTCAGCCAACCATCTCCTGGTTATGACATTCTTCTTGAGGGGATGACCCATTGGGAATATACCTAGATACAACAAACAGGTCCTGACAGTGTAATCAGGCAAACTGGTGTAATTTTCCCTAAGCACGCTTCGAAGCCTTGCAAAGTTAGGTTCGTCTTCACGTTCCAGATATGTACCCAGATCGTTGCACAGTTTGTTACAAAATTTCCCGGTGAGTACCTTTTCACAGCTCAACTGGCATGCCACACTATAAAGAGCAAGTGGAAGCCCACCACATTTCTTCAGGAGTTTTGCTGCACCCAACACTAAGTCAGGTGAACATCTTCCCATAAGAGCTATTTTTCTAGAATCTTCTTCTCCAAGACTTTTCATATTGTACACATAACCAAAGGTACATCTATCCTCTTCGCGGGGATAATTGCAGCATCTATTAGCTACGGACTGAGTGGCCGTTGTCACAATTATTCTGCCATTGTCCCTGAAGGCATTCCTCACTGTATTCCAGTGCATCAAGTGCTTCTCCTTAATGTCATCGATAACGATTAAATACCTGCTAGAAAATGGAAATAAGATTTTAGCAAACACAAAGTATCCTGCACTTAATCTTTAACTTCTGAATGATGATGGTGTGTGGCAGCATATGCTATGCAACAAGTGCCTCTATTAATCAAAAGACCTTATCTCAAGCAGAGATTAAGTCAGATGACTCACAGTTCTAGAAGGGTATCATCAGGGTCAAGAATCAATTCCTTAAATGGGGTCCATTTTTACAACAGTGGCACCGCGGCTTGCTTCTAGAACCGTAGGACGCCCTGGTTACGCACAAGGCATTTAATTTGAACAATACCCTTTTTATATCATATCGTGCAGCGAAGTCACGCAAGGGTGGCTGAGGTCGAGTTCTTCCGTTCTACTAAATGTTAGATTTAGGCGAGCTTTCAGAGACGCAAAGCTAGTTGCCTGGGACGAACTTCTTGGATGCTTAATCGAAGTAGAGTTAAACCATGATACATATGTGCTCCTATGGAAGTTACATTTGTTCAGTAGCTTCCAGTCTACATGTGCGGATCTAGAAAACACAAGCTTTCTTCTTCCACAAAAAGTTTATTTGATAGCTCCGAACCCCTGTTAGCTCACATAGTCCGGCAGGTGATATTGTGGCCTTAAACCTAGAAATGTTCAAAGTATTTCTGGAACTGGTTTTTGGGTATTAGTAGATCTCTTAAGGAAAAATCTGTGTGCGCTCTTGATCTATCTAGAATTGCCCAATGATATTATTTTTGTTAAACGAAGATTTCCTAAAACTTTGTGGCCTATTCATATGCCTACCCATTCAATCAGTACTTGGTGATTTTATAGTCACCTAATGATATCATCACACAGATTGTACTTCTATCTTAGGCATTTGGTTGTGAAATGTCCTAAAATCCCACAGGAGTCTAGCTTTGATTTCATAAAAAAAACACTTTCGGCCTTGTCACTTTCTTTTGAACATTGATGGCATCTCTGCATACATATAAGAGTACAAATGTATGGGAATGACTTATTTTACAATTCCAATCCTCATAAGAGAACATTAGTTTAGGCATGGTTGCAGATTGTAGATAATTTGTTGTTTTTCAAGAGTTGGAAGAAAGTAAGTTGGTTGGGATACACTCTAATACATGATTTAAGGCTAGCTTGTACTAGTGGGCAAGCAGGAGTAAAACTGAAAGTAGTTGATGCGCCAGATTTAATTACCCTTACCTGTCCTCGTGGTATTCCGTGGGTGATGTTGCGGAAGACACTTCCCCCAAACGAATCTCATGTTGTATATGTTTGACAATCCCATTGGCATCCTTGTGATCGAACAAGTTCCCATCAACCCAAGCACAGCGGAGTGCTCCTTCCTTTTGGACTATATCATAGACTGCCTTTGCGAGTGTTGTCTTCCCCGAACCACCAAATCCCACAACGGCGACCACCCGCAGCTGAGCTGAAGCCAGGTTAGTGTTATTACCCTCTGCTTCATGTTCATTTGTTTCGATGTCAAGCAACGCACGAAGCTCCCTGGTAGCCTCCATGATGCCTACAGGATGACAATGGTCCTGTGCATAACCCACTTGCTGTGCGGTCTCGTTGTTTGAGGGTTGTGGCTGGGAACCATGAGCGTGTGCAGCAGCATTCAACGCCCGCTCCCGTGCTTCCGCCACGCGGTTCCTGAACTCCTTGATCTTGGCAGCAAACCGGAGACGGATGCGGAACGTCCTGATGGCATGAGCCGAGCGCCGAGCCCGCGATGCTCCGGCCTTGCAGGTGACACGGTGCAGGAACCGCTCTATGCAATCTTCGATATCGTGGGTTAGCTCACGGATCTCCTCGCCATACACCCTCGCGACGGCCGTGCAAGGAGGATGACCAGCGATGGTCTGGTAGTCATCCACAGCTGCTGCCAGGATGCCGAGGTCAGTTTGCAGAGATGTGCTCTCCCTCTCAATGTTCTTCCACATCTGGTACTTCTTCTCGAGCTCCCTGTTGAGTCTTCCCATGACGACGTTCGCGAAAGCGCTGGCTGCTGCTTTCTCCGCTACTAGCCCTGCCGATGTTACCATCGCTCAGCCGATTGCTTAATTTGGTGGATCATGCAACGCGAATCAAACGAGGGAGAATGGGGGGAGGCAGAAAATAAGCACAAGCCAAGCTAGCACCTGTTGCACCTACATATGTGGGTTGGTAGATATCATTACTGGAGCGAGGTTGATATCAGCTCCTCCATAAGTTCTCACTGGCTGTGCTGCTATGGGACATCTCTAATATGACTTTTCCTCCAAAAATCTCTGGTGCAACTTGGCTAGATTATTCTGGGGTGAGTTGCAAGTTGCAAAAAATGATTGTTTCTGCATAAATAAATGATCTTTATCATGATGAGCTGTTTTGTGTCTTATTCAATTTGACAAGTCAGCAAGGCCCCGCTAGAGCTGTTGGATCCACTTCAGACAATGCGCCAAGACATAGACATGCACAGCTGACTTCAAAGATACATATTTTTCAGCAGAGAATTAAAAGATATGCTCCTTTTTTTCTCCAGTGAAGCCGGTTTTGATGATGACATGACGGGTGCTTCGATTAGAAAAGTTAGAAATTCTGGGAAACGAGAAATATTTGAGAAGAGTAACTGAAGATTCCACCGATATTTTAAGGTGCATAACAGTCAAAATAATCTATAAGACCAGTGGATTTTGATACAATTCAGAAGATTTCCTTTTTATGTCTTTTGTTTTCATTTCTAAACTTTTTTTTTTGGTATATTTATGATTCCTTCCGCCCACTCTTATTTTTCTTTTTTGGTTCAACTTTAGTTTCCATATTTATTAATTTATAATTTTCTAAATAATCACGCCCCAGAATTTTCTCCCCGTTTTAGAATTTCAAAATAACATTCAGATATATTTTTTCTAATGTTTTTATAAACCCCTCCCCTCCTCTCAACCGTCCATTATTTTTAATAGTTTATTAATGTCTACTAAGCGGTCGTGTGTACAAAACCTCGACCATGTCATTTTCAAATCCGCTTTAGTTTAACAAACATGTGCAATTTAAAGGTTTTAACACTTGAAAACTGCCACTCGGTATAGACGAGAAACTCATCACTTTTCACTACTTCCACCACCCACCACCCACCACCCACCACCCACCGAGCACCACAAACACCCAACCCCAAAAATGTGTGGTTCTCCATGCAAAAATGAACTATCCAAAGACTAACTGTGTGAGAAATGACTTGCCACAGCTTTCATGGTGGACACATACTCCCTCCAATCATAAAAAGTGTCGCTCATTTTGTACTAAGTTAGTACAAACTTTATACTAAGTGGGCGACACTTTTTATGGATCGGAGGGAGTATATATGTCCAAATCTGATCAAGAGATGAGAGCAACTCCTTTCAACACAGCGAGTCATAATAGACAACAGCTGTAGCGCCTGATTTTTCTGACCTGTAACTACAGCTAGTGAACATAGACAGCAATGGTGGCGCCTGATTTTTCTCACCTATAACTGTATGCACTCCCTGTTTTCACCAAAAGCTAGTCCACACATGTGCCTATGGTGGTGACTGATTTTTCTGGCCTATAACTGTATGCATTTGATCCCCGTCGTCACAATAACTATGGTATTCCACACAACTGCATGTATTTTTTATTTTATTTTTGTTGATAACTATGTAACTTTCTCTGCTTATGGTCCACATCTCCGTATTTAATTTTAAGAAGCAAATGGTCCACTTGATTTGGGGAAAAACAAAGATGGTCCACATCCCTGTTAAAGAAGAAAACAAAAATAGTCCTCATCTTATTTAATTTTGAAAAGTAAATGTCAAATTGACCTAATTTAGTTTGGAACACTTGTGTCCTCGAAAAGAAAGAAAAACCACAAAGCAGTCTCCTGATAATCCTTTATGTGGACCGTGCACGCCATGTTTAAGCCCGTGTTTGGTCCATCCCTCAACAAGTTCATATGAGTGGACCTTGAACGGAGAGCATCAGAGCAAGTTCATAGCTGGGTAGAATTGGATGCAAGTCGATCCACCTTTAATCACTTCTTGCACCTCCAGTCCTTGATTTCTTCTTCCTAGGTACAGTTAGAGAATTATTTCTCAAGTTCGTCTTCCATGCCAATGTTACTATTATTATTAAAGCAGCGAGACTAATTGATCTCTTGTTTGGTTCGCTTCAGAAACTAGGAGATGGAGGCCCCAATCAGTGCTTCCCAGGGAGCCATGAGATCCCTTCCTGGTAAGCTGGAGTCGTTGCTATTGGGGCCCAAGAACGCGCTGCGGCCGGAGGAGAAGAACAAGCTCCGAATCCTCCAAGGTGATCTCCAGGGCTTAATCGCCAACTACCTATTAGAGCCATCAGAGGTGGAGTCCCCTGCCTCGACGGCCAACTTCTGGATGAAGGATGTACGCGACCTCTCATATGACATCGATGACTTCCTTGACGAGCTCACACAAGCCGGCACCATCGGTTCCAGGATCAGCGCTGTCCAAAAAATCCCCCGCGTTAAGATCTCCCGGTTTCCGGAAAAGCTCAAGCGGCGTCAATGGATCAGCGACGAGATCTCGGGATTCAGGACTCGTGTCAAGGAAGCAATTCAACGGCACAAAAGCTATCTTAGTGACTGCAAATGGCGGCCTAGCAGCAGCGGCGGTCAGCTGGGTGAACGCCAGCATCCTGCTCCATCATCATGTGGCCAGGCTGCCCTTCGCCTTGTTGGTGTGGAGAGTTCCATCAAACAGCTTTGCGGCTGGCTGGCTAACGATGGACAGCCACAGCACAAGGTGGTGTCCATTGTTGGATCTGGTGGGGTTGGTAAGACCACCCTGGCCAGAGAAGTGTACCGTAAGCTTGGAGGTCAATTTGAGTGCCGGGCTTTTGTGCGGACATCTCGAAAACCAGACATACAGAGGCTCCTTACCAGCATACTGTCACAAGTTCGACGACACCAGCTCCCCGACTCTTTCGAGGTGCATGAAATTGTCTTAGATATCAACAAACACCTGGAAGATAAGACGTAAGTGTTTTATTTTGGGGTCACATATTTTTGCTACATTACTGCAAACTTTATTAGACAAAACTAGAGCATGCCCGTTGAAATTGCGACTTACAGCCTGACATATGGCGTTCCGTCAAACCATGTGGATGAGGGATCCGGGAGGAGAAAGATGTGTGAAGTGAAATAAGGAGAAAGGAAAGGGGGAGTATGAGAAGCACAAAGAGGACAGGAGAGGCTGGCTTATGCCAGTGATGTGACAGCAAGACCAATGGTACCCCGATGAGTAATAAGCATGTTGTTGGGCTTAGTGGAGAGCTTGATCAGGGTGCGTTGACCACCGACTTAAAAGCCGGTAGATAAGGCGGCGGTGAACGACCCGGGGAGGCAATTAGGTGCTTAGGAACTCATATGGTGTTAGCCAATAACCACTGCAAGATGTCGATCACGAGATTACCACTAGACGAACAAAGTAACGAATAAGGGTTGATGAAACATTTGGCTGGCGATCATTCCTTCTGCACCCAGCGGTGGTGGTGGTGAAGCACAAGTGTCCCTATCTTTTGTTGGGATGAAGAATTAACGATTTAGTTGGAGAGAACGTTAACAATCCGACTATCCCCGTATGACAACGAGGCGCCTTGTCAATCGCTACACCAACTGCTAGCGGTGAAACTCACAACTACTCAGCAGCCCCATTGCTTAGAAACAGTGGCAGAGCCACAGCCCAGCAACGCTAGGCAGCTTCCTGGGCTCATCCAATGAACCTTCATTAGATTATAGCCTGTTTTGATGAGTTAATAAGCAGTTTTGATGGGAAAATGCCCATCAGCCACCTCGGTTTGCATTATCCCAAGCTTCATGCACGTACTAGCTCGTCGCTTCTGAGGAAGTACATAGACAATTAGACATGAATTTGAATTTTATAATCATCACATATATACATACAATCTACAGTTAATCACATAAAAATAACTATAAATTATCAAAGTGTATTTATTTCTTTGTAGATGATCAAACTTTTATTTGACTGCACAAATTCTACGAAGATTTGCATTTTGTATCCAAAGTAGTAGTTGAAAGAGAATAGCCACATACAGTTTGAACATCGCACTAGTGAAATACATACCTAAAGCGCCCAGCGATATAATATCCATAGAATGTGAAAGAAATGACTGAGTAAAAAGACACATATTTATTCGAACATAAATATATACAAGTATAAATTCTTAACTGTCTTACCATGAATAATCATTTTGTCACCCCATTCTGTATTAAATCTTGCTATCTTTGGTGGATTGAGCGGGTGCATGCGGAACTGCAGTAAACAAATTAATACTTTAATTGTGAATACAGAATAGCACCTTTTAGTAGGGTAATATAGGTCTTGATATCACACTTTCCGCGAGAAATAGTACTTTGCAGAAATAATTACTTCTCTGAGTTTGTAAGGTGTGCATCAGGATTTGAATCTTAAAATGATGCCATCATTACTCCACCATCCTACCAAAAGATGATTCTCCTTATTGTTTCGTGCCATGGATAATACAGTATAAATATTTTTGGCAGGTACATAATTGTGATTGATGATCTGTGGGCATCATCGACCTGGGAGATTGCTAATCTTGCTTTGCCAAAGGAAAATTGTTGCAGTAGAATATTAATAACGACCGAGGTTGATGCCATAGCTCAGACATGTTGTGCAGATACCTCCAACTCCAACTATATGCCTTCTAATAAAGAAGGTAACTCCAAGTATATTTTCAAGAAGGAACCGCTTAGCGAAGACGAGTCAAGAGAATTTCTTTTAGGTACTGTTTTTGGCCATCAAGCTGAATGTGCTCAGGGCCTTAAGGAAGTTTCAAATGAAATTATAAGAAGAAGTGGTGGCTTCCCGCTAACAATTAATATACTGGCCAGTCTCTTGGCACGTCAGCCAGCCAGTAGCATAGAGCAGTGGAATTACATAAAGAATGCACTGAGTTCCGATGTAAGCACAAATACTACTCTGGAAGGGATCAATGAAGTTCTCAACCTTGGCTACGACAATCTTCCTCACGGTTTGAAAGCATGCATGCTATATCTGTGCCTGTATGAAGAGGACTGTGTAATCTGGAAGGATGATTTGGTGAAGCAGTGGATGGCCGAAGGTTTCGTCTGCACATTGGATGGGAAGGAAGTTGCACGAAGCTATTTTGATGAGCTTGTTAACAGGGGATTGATCCAACCTGTTGATGTCAACTGCAATGATGAAATTCTGTCATGTAAAGTGCACCACATGGTACTTCGCTTTATTAGATTTAAGTCCATAGAAGAGAATTTCAGCATTGCAATGGATCATTGTCAGACCACTATCAAGCTTGCTGACAAGGTTCGTCGGCTGGCCCTCCACCTCGGAAACATCAAAGATGCCACACCACCAGCTCTAGCGAGTATGAGACTGTCACAAGTTCGATCATTTTACTTTTCTGGATTTCTCAAGTGCATGCCTTTTATTGCGGAGTTCCGATTTCTACAGGTTCTGATCCTTAAATTATTGGTTGGTCCTAATAACCTGAGTGACAACCTTACCGAACCAGATGACCTTAGTGGCGATATCAGTGAACCTGATGACTTGAGTGACAACCTCACTGAACCCTATGACCTGAGTTATAACCTCACTGAAATTTCAAAACTCTTCAGACTGAGATATTTTCGTCTTGATGCATGTCATTTGAGCATTGAGCTTCCAACCCAGATGCAACAGCTGAAAGATTTGGTTGCATGGGAAATTGATGCTGAAGTAACATCAGTTTCATCAGATATTGTCCATCTGCCGGGCTTGTTCTATCTCAGCATTCCTAGCGAGGCTCATCTGCCCACTGGTATTGGCCGCATGACTTCTCTTCGCACTCTGGGAGTTGTCGATCTCAGCAAGAACTCAACAGAAAATGTTATGAGCCTTGGTGAGCTGAAAAATCTCCAGGATCTTCGTCTCACATGTTCCACATTACAGCCTGATAACCTGAAAGAAAACTTGAAATGCCTGGGCTCGGTAATTCGGAAACTGAGCAATCTAAAATGTGTAACTCTGGTACCTGCAGTCTCCTCTCTTCTAAGTAATCAGCATGATGCCAGTGCATTAAGCATGATCATTTCTTGGCCTGGATTTACCATCGAGCCCCTTTCTCCAGCCCTTCTTCAGAGACTAGAGTTGTCGTGGCGCTGCTGCATTTTCTCCAGCCTACCTGAGTGGACCAACGAGCTTACCAAGCTTTGCATTTTAAAGATCGCACTGAGGAAGGTGTCTAGTGAAGATTTTGCTATTCTCAAAGCATTGCCTTCCCTCGCCGCTCTCTCATTGTTTGTCTCGACCTCCCCCATGAGAAGGATCATGTTTGATAATGAGGGATTCCCGGTTCTTAAGTACTTCAAGTTTGTGTGTGCCGCACCATGCCTAGCTTTTTTGGATGGAGCAATGCCTAAACTCCAAAATCTCAAGCTAGCTTTCAACGCTAACAGAATGGGGAAATATAGCTTGATAGCTGCTGGGTTCGAGAACCTGACTGGCCTCATCGAGATCTCCACAAAAATTGGTGGTGCCGGTGCTAGTGAATGTGATAGAAGGTCTGTACAGTGTGTGTTGATTGACGCCGTTGCCCAGCATCCTAGCACCCCCATCATCAGTGTACAATGGGTGGATTGGAATGTTTGTGGTGATGACGAGAAGTATGTCAAAGATCAAAAAGAAACATGGAACCAGACTTCCGAAAAACAAGGTGTGGCCGTTGGGGAAAGCTCAGATGAACATGCAATTCAAGAAAAGAACTTGGAGGAAGATGCCAAGAAACAAGCTGATACAAGGTTCTGTGAGATTAACTTTTATTCGTGCATAACAATTGTTTTGAAAATCCCTGCTTTGATTTTGACCCTGATTTTGATGAGATGTCAATGCATGGCTTGCTGTCAACAGGACTTATACGTCACCGGAATCCACCTCGCATCTGCAGAATACATGTAATGTCTTCTTTCCCTGTCATTTGGCCGTTCGTCCAACCCAGTCTGCTGCTAAATGTCTTGACCGCCACTTGTTCTTGTTAGTCCATAACGTTCCAGAGGAGGAAGAGCAGGAGGGGCCCAGCCCCAGCAATGACGACCTGGACGATGAGAGGGAGGCGGCGGTGGAGGAGGCGGTGCGGGTGTTGGAGCAGTGGGACTCGCCAGCGGCAGGGCGCAAGCTTGTGTTCGAGTCGCCAGAGGGCACCGAGTACCTGGCCGCGGCCACCTGCCTTGTGGGCGTGGCTGGGGCACGTGTGGAGGCGGCGCTGCAGATCGCGATGGCGCGGCTAGAGGAGGAGTTCCGCCAGCTGCTGATCTGCGGGCCAGCGTCGCTTATCGCGGAGGACCTGAACGCCTCCGTCCTCCCCTGGCTCTCGGCTATGGTATCAACCGTCAGTTCCGAATCCTCTGTCAACACATCGAGTTCTACCGATTGGGGCACATCGAGTTCGGTATCCGAAGGCGAGATCTCGTCTTACTTCTTTTCTCCGGACAGCATCAGCACTCTCAAGGTCGTCGCTGATGGGATGCTGCGTGTTGGCCATGCGCCGAAGCTTTGCCAGGTCTACGTCAAGGCGCGCCAGGACACACTTATGGAGTGCCTTGCCGTGCTTGGGTTCGACAAGATGAGCCTGGAGGGCGTGCAGGATGTGGAATGGGACGTCCTCAGCAACAAGATGAAGAAGTGGATCCAGGCACTCAAGGTGGTCGTTAAGGGCCTTCTTGCCGAGGAGCGCCGCATATGTAGCCAGATCTTCGCAGCCGATGCCTACACTGAGGAAGAATGCTTTACCGAGGCAGGCAAGGGCTGTGTCCTGCAGCTTCTCAGCTTTGCTGATAACATTGTGATTGGGAAGAGATCGCCGGAGAAGCTGTTCCGTATTCTTAATATGTATGAGGCACTAGCTGAGTTGCTGCCAGAGCTCGTGACCTTGTTCTTGGGTGAGGGAAGGGATTTTGTCAAGGAAGAGGCAGAGGGGACACTTCTGAGGATAGGGGCTGCAGTTCGTAGCATACTTGCCGAGTTGGCCAACACGATACGGGTGGACACATCTCGCATATCAATGCAAGGAGGCGAGATCCACCCAATTTCACGGTACGTCATGAACTATGTACGATCGCTTGCACTATGCAGCCGCCCTCTGAATCATCTTCTTGATGGCTGCGAGATTCAGCTGGAAAATTCTGATATGACTCCTTTGGCGCACTGGGTGATGATACTGATCACATCTCTATGGGACAATATTGAGGAGAAATCGAAGCTGTATGATGATGAGGCGCTGCAGAACATCTTTTTGATGAACAATCTGTGGTACATTGTGCAGAAGGTGAAGGATTCAGAACTGAAGACTTTGCTTGGGGATAACTGGATCCGTAAGCATCGTGGTCAGATGAACACATACTGCACAGGGTACCTCCGGACCTCATGGACTAGGGTAATAGCTTATCTGAGGGGTGATGGTTTGCCACATACCACAAACCTCAAAGCACATGTTAAGAAACAGTTCAAGAATTTCAACTTGGCATACGAGGAGTTATGCAGGTCACAAACATCATGGAGGGTTGTGGATACTCAGCTAAGAGAAGAGTTGAAGATTTCTATCTTACAGAATCTCCTGCCAGCATACCGTTCATTTGTTCGAAGGTTCCAATACCTGCTAGAGGGGACAAGGAATTTGCCAAGTATGTAAAGTACAGCCCTGAGGATTTGGAGAACCAGGTCTTGGATTTCTTTGAAGGGAGATCGACCGCTTGATCAATCTGAATACGTTTCAAAGCGTGTTATCAACGCTAGTAGTGGTTAGGACTTACAACGTACAAGTCTGTGCCAAAATTCTTATTATCACCCTTTGCTCCTTGAGAGAGATAAGCATCACTTCATCTTGTGATGTGTAGGCACGTAGTAGTACTAACTAAATTCCAAATGTGATATCTTCTGTCACATTGCCAACATCCATGTGAAGCACCATGGATTGCACCATTAGCTTACTTTGTGTGCACATAAAGTAATCCAGGGCTTGATTGCCTATAAATCTATATTAAGCTCATGATAGGAGCTCAGCATCTTTTCACGGTCACAGACGAGTTGATCGATCTGCAGTTTCATCACCAGGTTAGCATGCGACTGCTCGATCTTTTGTTTTTTCACCAGTTTTTACAAGTGCTTCTTGTTTGACAATTTCTATTATTTATTTCGATCTAGGAGTTAATCAGCAAAGATGAGCTCCGGAGAGACAAGCTCCGGGAAGAACAGCCCGGGCGAAGGAAGCACCACCACCAGTGATGATAGCAACAAGAAGACGGAGTGGCCGCAGTTGGTTGGGAAATCTGTCAAAGAGGCGAAGAAGGTGATTTCGAAGGACATGCCGGAGGCGAAAATCGTGGTGGTGCCGGTGGGGTCAATTGTGACCTTGGAGGCTTGGACTATCGGACCGACCGTGTCCGCCTCTTCGTCGACACCATTGCCCAGGTCCCCAAGGTAGGCTAGCAAGCTTCGGAGCTTGCTGGCTGGCATACATATATGCAGCTTGCTCTTTTCTTGGATTTGCCAAAGTTGTGATAGCTTAGATCATCATATAATAAGAAGTTTTTTGTGTGCTAATTGCATGAGTAATACTATAATAATTTGGCGAGCGTGTAATATGGTTTAGATTTACATAAGACATTAAGTACTATGTATGCTGGGAAACAATGGGAGTTCATAAAGAGTAAAGCACTATGTATGCTGGGAAACAATGGGAGTTCATAAAGAGTAAAGCTAGACAAATCATCGGTAGAGATGTCTGATGTGTGGTCTGGGGTCTGGGCCCTTTTTTTTGGTACGCCCGTAACCATACATTATTTGTATTCATAACAGTAAGGATACATAGATGATACACATACAAGCAACAGAAAATTAAGAGGATAAAAATAGTTGTACTGCATACCGCCGCCGCCGCAACTACCAAGTACTCACATCCCTCACCGTTGTTGGAGAAGAAAAGCACCAACAACTGGTCCACATATTAACGCTAAAGAAACATCTAGCCATGAGGCGTTAACGAGCTCTGATAGACACTAGTCCCGTAAGCCTGGATCTAGACCGATAAAGAACATCGACCAGAGGAGCCCTCCAAATCTCTTCAACACTAGATCTGGGACAGCCGGATCCCCCACCGTCTTTCGCAGCCGTTAACACCGCTGCACTCCAAGATCAACCCCATCCCCACCGTCACGTCAAGACGCAATGCAAGATTGAATTCGCTCCAACAGACAATTCTGTACAACGATGACAGAGACAAAACCGTGAATCCAGCAAAAGTAGTTCCGCAACCATGAGATGAGCATCATCATCGATTCTGCCATTCCCTTTTTCTTCTGCGTCAGGCATAGAGCTCCTAGGTTTGGAATTTTGGGGTCACAATAAAGGGGATTTTTTGTTCAACAAAATAAAATAAAGGGGATTTGGAGAAAGGAGACGGGCAGCAGCGACATAGCTAGCAGCGGCAGCTGGTAGCCAGCGCCTAACGCCGTATATCCATCCATACGAGCACATGCTAGAGGTCTAGCTGCGGGGCAGCGTTGGCGAAGTTGCAGGGGCAAGCCCCAAAAGCAGTCGAGCAACTTGTCCAATTTCTGTTCAATTAGAGCAAGACAACACTAGCACATGTATTTTTTCCCCAAAATTCCTATCTAGCGTTTGGATAGGTTGAAAAAAAAAATCCTCCGAAATAGCCTGTAACAGCAGCAAGAGAGTAGCTAAGAATTGGATTTTTTTTGGCTCTCTTTTAAGTTGGCCCGCCCAACAATTTGTTTGTAGCTCCGCCACTGAGAACCACCACAACAAGCTCAACCATGTCTGCGGAGGTGGAGTGGCAGAGACGCAGAGTAAAGCTACATCTTCCATCAAATCAGGACACGTGGTTAGTTTCGCTGAAGGTGCTTCGGTGCCGGGGCAGCGCGCAGCTGCAAGAGGCGGCCCCTCTGGCAACATGCTAATGAAGCGAGCAGAGGAGCAGGATCCCAGTGACGAAGCCTGACTTTGCATCCCTTTGATTACAGCATCTACCTTCATGAAGTTTGCTGACTTCTTTTCTGCTTGGACAGCCCATGGTCATGTTTCAAGGCTATCTGCAGTCGGTCGTTCCATACATTATACGCTTCTTTTGAATGCTTTATTTTTGGGCATGTTTAGTGTCAGCGACCAGCCCGGTCAGCCCACACTCGACTAGCATTTCAGGCGTTTTCCGGCCCAAGGCCACGCGCAACAGCCAGCCTAGTAGCGAAGCTACTCCCATTATCCACTCAAAACCCGGGCATTAAGTGGAGGGAGGCCTGCCCTTATAAGCTGGTGTTTGCCCCCTCCAACTAGCGAGGTGGGACTAACCCAAGCTGCCATGTCTGGCCACCAGGCTCCTTACACCTAGGTAGTTTCTTCCTCTTCTTGTCCAAACATGGGGATTACTGGTTAAATGTATGTCATGGTGATAACTGTTACTGTAACCTAGACATGCTACGAACTATGCATCCTCACACCACATTCATCTACACACGGAAAAACAGGAACAGAGTGAAGGCGAGCAACATGTTGTTAGTCTCTTACCCGCATGTGTTGTTAGCTCCTGAACGCGGTTTTTCTGGCGGAGCCGCGCCCTACCGGTCATGTCTTAACCACTCGTTGGGTGCTCACGATTCGTGCTGGGGAACGGGGTATTTCGCTTTCTTGTTGCGTATTTCCTGCCGGATGTATGAGACTGCTGTGAATACGTACAATACTTACCAGGGCCCACTCCTCTAGCTAGGAGTAATAATATCCGGTCACCCCCACAGTGACACTTTCCTTATCTCTGCTTTCTCTCTCTCAATGTCGATCCAGAAAAAGCGGCGGCGAAGCAGCGGCATGAGCGCGACCTGCAGCGAGACGACGAGCTAGCGGCCGGAACTGCGGTGGTTCGAATTGGGGAGGATAGGTGTCTGGAACGAAGGTGAGGCTGCGGCCGGAACGGCGGCGCAGTGCATGAGCCGAGGTCGCTCTCGAGCTTTGGCTCCTTCGCCATCCCCTTTTCTTGTAATAGCGCCGGTGCATAGATTCGTGTTTGCGTCGCTTTGCAGCGCCTCGGCCTCCTCGACGAGAGCCGCCTGAGGAAGATGAAGCTGCAGCCGTCACCATGTTCATGTGCAGGGTAGGTTTGGGATTCATTTTCTCCATAGAGCGGTAGGTTTGGGTAGGAAGATGAAGATGGATATGTTCGTCTGCTGCCGGAGCACTCTCGCCCCTTTCTTTTTTCCTTGACCCTTTTTGTGGATTTGCGTGTAATATTTCTCTCATACATGGATTTGTGGTTTACTGCTTGCCTGATGTCCATCTACTAATTGGTTAGCTAGCAGCAGTTTAACAAATGTACTTCGTATTTGATATGACTCAGTTTTCAGAAATGAATGAAATATAGTTCAAATTCTTTTGATACCAATCTGTTACTTGGCTCATACTTAATCATATCTTGTTCGTTTTATTAGATATCTCAGATACACTTTTCAATATCATACACTTATCAACTATATGTGTCATCTGTAGTTCATACCAATTTGATATTCAAACCATCTGTGCAACATATCTTGTTGAATTGATTTAAAATACCTAACGTGGATATGCTGGTTATGTCTTATATGAATCAAAACAAGATGACTCATATTTCAATATTATATGTCATATTTGTTGATATAATATTGGTATCCATAATCAAAATAATTGATTTCTTAAACGTAACAGGATCATATTTGGTATGACACAAATTTAGTAAATGTATGTAATATATATCATATTTCTTTAATATCAAGATGTTATTGAACCCATACTTGACAAATATTGTGTTTGCTCGATCTGAGTAGTTCACAATATTTTGATAATATGTTGATACTTCATCTGAAACGAGTTTAAATTATTTTGAAAAAAGAAGATATATACTCATTCCGTCTAAAAATAAGTGTCTCAAGTTTAACAAAAAAGTGGATGTATCTATATATGAAACATGTCTAGATACCTCCACTTTTGAGCAAACTTGAGACACTTATTTTTGGACGGAGGGAGTATGAGTAAATTATATATGGAACCTCTATCAACTTGTTGAAAATTGTTAGGTATGAAAAATAAACCTCTATCAACTTGTTGAAAATTGTTAGGTATGAAAAATAAATTTATGCTGCTATCAGAAATAGCCACTCTCAGATGAAGAGTGAGTACGGGAAGCGTCGAGGAGTCTGCATAATAACCGAGGAGAGAGACTATGGGAAGCATGGGTGTGTTCTGCCGGCAGGCATACCCACGTGGGTGGGGTCCACTGAATTGGAGTAAAATCAAGATACACAGTTTACATGAGGAATACAGGGCCGGGGTATGCAATCTGCCCGAATCACAAGACTATTAAGCGGCAGATGTTTGACCGGTAGGGCGCGACTCTGCTAGAAATGCATTTCCCGTTAGCTCCTCTCGTCTCTGCTTTTCGTCGGGTAGCTCCAGGGCATCCAGGAAGCAACCTCCATTCCTTACAGCAGGCTGACTGCAGCGTCATCCTCCGGCACTACCGTGGGCATCATCCGGCACGTAACCGCGCACCACAACGCTGTGGAAAGCTGTGCCCACTCTGGCGCTGCCACTCACCACAATTGAAACGTTAGGCTCGACATCACGGAGAGGAAGGGGGAAGTTAACACGAAGTAGATTGCAAGTCTCCGCAACCGTCAAAAACCAATCCTACTCACTTGGTCATTTTGTCAAACACGTCCTGTGCGGCGCCATGAAACATCACCGCTGTGGAGACGGACAAACGGCAGCGAGAGTCCGGGGAGTGCGTGGCGGTGGCGAGAAGAAAGATGAAGCGTGACTTGGGCTCACTCGTACCCACGGCTAGCAGATCGGTGGTGCCTCCAGGACGCTATGCGCACATGGGTTTGCTCCCGCCTGCATGTGCAATATATGCACGGACTCGGGCGGCCGCCGGGGACGGGGAGGTGATGGCATTGGCAGCGGCAGAGGAAGCCGAGGGCGGCGGGAGGTAGGCAGCTCGTCGGGGCGGTCGAATACGTGACGTCCCTCGGCGGCCCCGCGTCGGACCCGGAGGCGGCGAGGTCGACCGCTGCGGCGGAGGACGGCGGCGGCAAATGCTTCTAGCTAGGCCAGCCCAGGCGGGGATATTCTGCCGACGTGGCGTGCTGACTAGGCAGCGGGAGGATTTTGTTGCTCGTTCCCGCGCCAAAATGAGCACGTGCCTCGCAAGACCATCGAGGGATTAGGATTTTACAGATCTGGCCTTGAACTAGTTTGGGAGGATTAATTTCGCCAAAAAATGGCGACGTGGCTCTGTTTTCTACTCGGATGATTCGCTCTGGAGCCCAAATTCTACACTTCTCAGCCATAGATTCCTAATTGTTGATTCCTCTCTTCTCTCTACGGCGGTTGTATCTGTCGTCGGACAATTGTACTCTCCGAGTGGGCGGCGCCACGATTACCTAAGGCAAGTTTTTTTTGTCCTAGGCAAGTTGTGTAGGCTAGATATGAATCCAACAGAAACGTAAAATCCTAGGCTAGAATCCTAGACCTAGCCTCCAAACATAGAGATGAAAGTGGGTAATGATTAGGGTACCCACTACACTTTTCAGTTCAACAAAATGAACCAACTTTTCCAATGACATCATCATTTTGAAAAAAGTAGTTCATTTTGTTGATCATGACCCACTTGCACCTCTATCTAAACATAGTTCTGCATTGTGTCGCCTTGGGAGATCGATCTCTATGATCTTTGTTGGGTGTTGTTCAACCCGTAGCTAGGGGTTGTCCATAAATCAGTTGATCCGTACCCTAAAGTCATTTTCCCGAACCTCTAGATCATTTTATCTCTTTGTCCGTCACTTGATCGACTTCTTTTTTGCTGATCGATAATAGACCAGATCACGTCGCCCACCACATGTTGTCTACGTACGACTCTAGTCCAACATAGGCGCTCTACTCCACACCGGCAACTCCTCGTTAATGACCTTGCCAACAACACTTTCGAGTGACATCTCAATGGACGCCTTGTCATGCCCAAAAGGTCATTTCCCTCCCTAAATGGTTTTGGTGTTAATGGCAATATGATACCAGACTAACCATGTGCTTGAATATTGTATTTTTTAGTTTTTGCTAATTGTGCTTGAACTAGTCTTATTCGAAGATGCCACAAGATGGTTCGATGCTCTCGGAGTGACAACTGAAGAAAGACGATGCCCGACGATTTTCATTTACTTGAGTCGTAGGAAATCTACACTATCAAGAGGGGCTTGCATCGGAAAGGTATGAGTGCAATCAATCACGTAAAATCCTCTAGAATGCACCCTAGCCTTCCCATGAGTAGAGAGAGTTCACTCCCTTTATCTAGTTGTTGTTTGCTGAAATTCATAGCCCGGATAATCCGGACCGTGACTGAACCGAACTTTGTTCCTGGGGTTAAAATTCTGAGCTGAAGGCTCGGGTGTTGGACTGGATCATCGGGGCGGGCCAACTAAGTTTTGGTATGGAGGAGCTATGCCCTGAGCTGCACGATGGCGTAGCTTTCGAATACCCCCCTCGATCACAGCATATACGTCGCTCGGATAATCCGGACCAGAGTAGATAATCTTGACCAGACCCGGAATGTGATTTATAACATTGACAAGAGATGAATGTAATAACATTGACAACATTTGTACATGGATTGAAAGTCACGGTTTCACTTCCCAAAAAACTCAATCTTGCTTTGAAGACATGATCGAAGTCGCAGAATAAGGAAGTGAGGATGGAGATGTGGAATCATTCTATGACCCCGAAGATATAACGTATGCTTTGGGATGAGCATATGGCCCTTACTTTAAGAAGTTTTGGGGGCAACAATAAAACTCCAGGTCACCTTGTGGGCATGCATTTTCAACATAAGGATCTTAAAGCAAACACCTTATGTTTGAGCCTCTGGAGCCTTAACTTCAAAATGCCCACAAGGTCGTTAAGAGCAGTGGCGATTTTACCATACCTCCGCCCCGGCCCCCAGGCACGTGCCCAGGCTCTATGGCGACGCCCCAAGGAGCTTCAGCCATGGTTTACGTTGGCTGGGCGTTGAAATCGTGATATGAGAGGAAGAAGACGACGTTCTGTCTAGGATTGGGCCTAATTTTGCTTATTGGGCCTTGTCTCCTTTCCTCTGCTGGGTTTTTAGAAACATCTACTGGAGACGGTAGGAGATGTATTACAAATCATATACTACAAAATACAAGTACATCAAATATATATCTAACAAAACATGCTAGCATTACAGAATCATATTTCAAAAACATATTGAATACCCTGCAGACATAACAACAGAACAGAAGGGATCTAGGTGACAGAAAACTTGCAACAACACTAATTCATGCATATCATCATCCTGGATTACATTACAGATACACTCCATCATTAATACAAGAAACTGTTCAGCAGTTCAGCAAAGCTGATACTAATAACTTCAGCTTGAACTGGGAAGAAAAAAACAGGCTAGTGCCAACTGAGTTTTATCTTACAACAACAGCAAGCCATCATCGTCGTTTGTATCGACACAAGACACACGCAGGATAAACAAAGTAGTCGCGGCAGCGGCTTTAATCCACTCTTTAGACAGCTAACAGCTTTCTCTCTCTAGTGCTAAATTTGTACAGTGAGCAGAGTAACATGTTGTTTCTTACTCCTCCTCTTCTTCCCCTTTACAGTTCAGATTAGTCTTAGCTTCTTCCTCAGCTACAGAATGTACACTCATCTCCAGCAGTGCAACCAAGATTGTATCTTATTCCACGGTACCATTTTACTAGTTTTATAGGGTTTTCAGTCGGGGAAAAACGCAAACCTAGCCACTGTTAGCTGTACAACTGCGTAGCCCGCCCTTTCAGGCGGCGGTGCACGCTGGTTGAAGCCCCTGGCGCTTCTCTGCAACCACAACAGCAAATAAGATATATATCGTTAGCCCGTAAGGTCTTGAAGCTGGATTGTCTACGGATAAATCTGAACAGAATCAAACAACAAAACATACCTCCAGCAGCGACAAGCTTCTCTACGCGCGCAACTATGTGCTTCCCGTAGGTGTACTTCTTAAGGGTGTTCAGGTGGGCTTTTATCCTTGTGAGGATCATCTCCCTCTGCTGATCATCACAAGTCTCCAACACCTTCTGCACCACATAGTTGGCAAACTGATCTTTCATCATTACCTACAAGGACAATGCAGATAGAGTCAGTAAAGGTTCACCAATATTCGGCCCGATCTTGGTAAAGAAGTTGGAAGAATGCAGACCTCAAGAGGTTCACTTTCAGTAGTGGATTCAAGCATTTCACCAATCAGGATCTGCCGCTCTACAGGGTTACCAAAAGCTAAGCACTTCTCGATGACATTTGAAGCAAACTTTTGCTGGCTCATTTGCACGATTTGTCCAATTAGCTTATCAATAATAGCAGTCCTTTCATGTGGTTTGCCATGTTCCAGAACATGCTGTAAAAGTTCAGTGAGTCTTATTAGAAGCAAAATACTACAAGGCAAACAAAGAATTAAAAAAACTCAGAATTAGGACTTCAACAATCCAGATCTCAGTATTCATCAATAGCACATAATAAGCAGTAGAGAAAGCTTAATATCACAGAACAACGACTGCAAAGCTCCAGATACAATTGTCAGCACTATCAGGCAGAAGGATCAGTGCAGCAGCCTGCAAATGCTACTGCACGGAACAGAAGGCATTCTACCAACATTTTGTTTCAAGTGAAAAGATGTGCAAAGTCCACATCTTAGAATCAATAAGAATATTTACAGAACAACTAACGCGCACCTGCTAGTTGCTAATAATTACCAAGTATTAGGATCAAATATGATAACCTACAGCTGATACTGCACAGAATAGCCCAGCTACCTTGCACCATACAACAGTTACATAGAAGCTTGTCCAGGTTCAAGGTATGCCGTAATGATCGAAAACAAAGGAACGACACTAACCTGAACAACATAGTTACCATATTGATCTTGAGCCAGCAAGCAAACAGACTGGAGAATCTCATCCATCATTATTTGTTGCGTTGTTGCATCATCACAGTGCTCCAGCACCCTCTGGTAATTCACATTATATGACAGTGAGAGGTTGTGTTGACATATGTAGTTGCAAATGCTATGCAGTATTAGCATACCTGAATAACCCGACAACCATAGGGATGGGTGGATAGCAGCACAACTTGACCATAGAACGTTGAGACAATGAACTGGATAACATCCTGAGGGATGCACTCTATGCATTTCTGTATTACATGATTACCATTTTGATCACGTACACAGCGCATGATATGTCCATCAAGCTCAGCAACCATTTTAGTCTGCTGAGCTAAATCCACAACCTCTATAGCCTGCACATATATCATTAATTACAAGACAAGAAATTACAAATACCTACTTATCAGATAAAATTAACTTCAAAATAAAAGGATGTCTTTATGCTGTCCTATATAACTAAAAATCAATTGATAAGCACCTTCTGTATAACCCGGCACCCATACATCTGAAGGCTGAGAGCAAGGACACGTCCAATAAGCTGATCAGACAGTTCCTTAATCTGAGTAGTGCTTCCATGCTCAAAAAACTGGACAAAAGGCAAACAATAAGGATAAGATATCATAGTCAAGCCATCACCTCAAAACAAACTAGTTTTCCCTACCTTCTGAACAACATAATTTCCAAATACATCAGTCATCAGTGTAAGAGCCTGAGGCATGATTTCTGAAAAAACCATGTCTTTCTCTTCAATACTGGCTGTTTCCAGCTTTTGCTGTATGAATCGGCTCCCATATTGATCCGCACTACAAATTGTTCAGTGATTAGCAAAAAAATCAAGCTTAAAAGAAGATATATCTTTTGCAGTTCTGCATACTTCAAGCAATGAGTAAGAAATTAGCAGTAATTAAGAGGTTGGTATCCATTGCAAAGTTGTGCAAACTGGAAGCAAACTATTCTCTTTGAATTAAATATTAGGATAGGGACCATCAATACGAATTAGAACATCGTTAAAATTCAAAGTCCAAGTTTGCTGTTCTGCATACTTCCCAGCCATGAGTACGAAATTAGCAGTAATTAGGGGGTCGGTATCCATTGAAACGTTGTGCAAACTGGAAGCAAAATATCCTCTTTGAATTAAATATTATGATAGGGATCATCAATACTAAGTAGAACGTGGTTAAAATTCAAAGTCCAAGGCGTTTAGCAAAAGAGTAACAATATTAGACAGACTGAGGAAATTATCTTTTCTTATCTTTTAGCAGTATGTCATGCATGTGGGAGTGAGCAAATAGATGAGAGCAGCAGAGAGAAGTGTGTTGTTTGCTAAAATGGAGATGGCCAAAAATACTGTTCTCTACTGAGTGATCAGAACAGACACGAGAGGATGCATGTGATTACTATTTGGCTGAATAATATACGAGACATATGCACACAAAGTGAATACTATTAATACTAGGCTGTAGTAAAAAACAGAAAAGGAAATTAAATTACAACAATCTTTAGTAACGTATTACTCATATTATTTCCTCGTTTTTTGCTTGAGTGCTACAAGCCACTATGGTTTGCAAGCTGTTACGTTATCATGTCGATATACATCAATGAGAAGTTTACCTGAACTCAACGACATGCCCAGCTATTTCAGAGAGCTCATAAGTTCTGCTTTTATTGCTCTTAAATTCTTCCAGAAGTGAGGGCATCAGATTGCTGTCCATCTTACCAACAAGATCAGGATTCCAAGAACCAAAAGAACCACCAAAATTTCTCATGCCTGATGCAAAGCGCATGCTGCGTTCACCATGCCTAAGTGGACTACCAGATGCAACAGGCGAAGAGGGAAGAACAGGACTCGTCAAAGGACTTCCAGCATAACCAAGGCCAAATCCAAGGTTTCCATAGCAGCCATAGTTCTTCTGTGACTGAAGCAATGGGCTAAGGCTCTGAGGACCAAGTAAATCCATGTAAGAATTTCCCAGAAGGCCATTGGCCATGAAAGGATCATCGTAGCTGGCCGCAACTTGGGCAGCAAGATACTGAACATATAATGGATCGATTGGCATCTGAACAGAATTTGCTGCATTTGGACTTCCCATTCCATTGTAGCCTCGGAAGTTAGATGCACCACCTAAATTTTGCCTAGAAGATAAAGTCCCTCCTGGGGATCTCGAACCGATCCTAGGGGAAGCAAAGCCAGATCCAACCGATGAATTGTCGGGCGATGTGAAGTTACCAGCATTCATCTGATTTCTCATCATAGAAGAATTGGCCGAATTTGCAGAATACCCCTCAGATGCCCTAAAATGTCCTTGGTCAGGACGCTTCATGAAAGACTGCTGCTGATTGCCGTTTGTTTGATCACCATGTCGATCAAAAAGGAACCTGTTGGCATTATCAACATCCTGATAGAGCTTAGACTGGTCCATAGTTTGTCCATTACCAGCTCTAGATGATGACAAGTTCATCCCAGATAAAGCAGCGACCAGATCATCAGGTTCACCAACAGCAGACGAACTACGGCGGAAGGAAGATGAACCACCATTGCCCTTTTTATCATATGCACCGACTTTCACACCAATTGGAGGCAGGCACGGGCTAGGGACCCTCCTCACAAGCTCAGGATCAGGGGATGCACTTCTGGAAAGTGAGGGTCCTAGAATGGATGCATATGCATGGGATGACAAATCATTGTTCCGCATTTCAGCCAAAGTCTGTTCATTGCTTTCACGCTGCAGGCCACTCATAGCCCCAGTCTCACGATGTAGAGCATACTGCATTCCAGAAGAATCCAGAAAGTCATTACGATTGTGGTTGCCACTCTGTCTGTCAATATCACGTTGATTGGAGTCCTCCTGGAACATTTACAACAAGTTGTACAAATCTGATAAGCTGCCTTGCATAAAATAATATTAAAGAGAAACAGAACTGCCCAAAAAGGACACATTAAATTGTTTGCAGTTTATAGAACCAGGACACATGGTCTGATGGTCATGAACATGAATGAACTGGTGAGCAAACCACAAAGTTTGGAAGCTTCTTCCTAGTGCCTAATGCAGGTGTTTACTCATCCAACTTGAATCACAAATTGACCTAAACATGCCATAATAAATAGTTGATGGTCCAAATAATAACCGTGCAAAAGACATGAAGATGTGCAAACAGGCATTATACAAGTGAAACATTTGTGAGACGCTAGACATTGTTTCTCATGATCCAGTAACTTCAGAGTGGTTATTCAGGAATTACAGATGATAACAGTTATACCAACCCTTACGTGCAAACGTTAACAAAGTAAGAAACACTAGCTGAGAACTCATGGCTCCAGACTGTCCAGCACTCAAACTGGATAGTGTTCTTTTGTTCAAACTGCAAGCTATAACTAAACAACACACTTATGTATGCTATTCAGAGTTCAGCACTTCAGATCATGCTGAGAAGTGTGCCTTCAACCAGTCAACTTGGCTCACAATACCACATCTAGTGTGCAAACACGCATACTGTTTGAACAATGAACTTGCAAACAGGCATTACACAACTGAAACATCGTGAAGCACTAGACAGTATTTCTCATGATCCAGTAACCTCAAGAGTTGTTATTCGGGAACTACTAGTATTAATGACAACAGTTACAATAACCATTTGAAATTTTGCACAAATGTTACCAAAGTAAGAAACACTAGCTGAAAATTCATAGGCCAACCAGAGTTCAGCACTTCAGATCATGCTGAGAAGCAGGCCTCCAATCAGTCAACTTGACTCACAATACCACATCTAGTGTGCAAACACGCATACTGTTTGAACTATGAACTTGCAAACAAGCATTACACAAGTGAAACATCTTGAAGCACTAGACAGTATTTCTCATGATCCAGTAACCTCAGAGTTGCTATTCAGGAACTACTATTAATGACAACAGTTACAATAACCATTTGACCTTTCGCGCAAACTGTTACCAAAGTAAGAAACACTAGCTGAGAATCCATAGGCCAATACCATCCAGCAAGCAGACTGAATTTTTCTAATCTGTACTCGGCTGCAAGGTGGTAAATGGTACTCCAATGGTTTCAGTCAACTCCAATGGTTGTATTGCTGTACGAACTATGAACCATTGGAGTATTGCTGTACAAACTATGAACCATTGGAGTATTGCTGTACAAACTATGAACATGCGCATTTCAGTCAACTCCAATGGTTTCAGTCACCCTCACTCATAACACTCCCAATACTGAATCAATCAAACATTAATAATATACTGAAAACGAAAGGTAAAAAAAAAAAGACGAGATCTTTGGTGAGAGCAACCACCTGGAAGATACTGGAGAAGCTCCGCTGGCGAGGATGGTCGATGCCGGGCAGGCCCACGAGCCCATCCCCGGCCCCTGCCGCCGGGCCCCTCCTGCCGTCCCCGATCCCGCCGAGCCCGGAGGCGGAGCTGCGGAGCCTGTGCTGCGCGGAGCGCCAGTCCTCCTTGGAGAGCAGCGGCGGCGGGAGGCGCGGGTTGAGGTGCGCATTGGAGTAGTAGTAGCTCTGGTAGGCCGGGTCGGACCGGTGGTCGTCGTCCAGCAGCACCTCGCCGCCGCCGCCGGCCGCCATGGCCATGGCGCCCTCGACGGTGGGCGGCGCGGAGCCGCTGCGGAAGAGCTCGAAGTCGCCGCGCTCCGCCCCCTCCTCGCCGCCACCGCCGCAGATGCCCTCCCCTCCTCCCCCACCCCGCGTCGCCATCTCCGTCACCATCGGATCGATCACCGCCGCCGCCAGCAACACCACCACCAAAGCAAGAAACCCGGCACAAGATCTTCGCAGCCCCTTACTATCCCACTAAACACCCGTCATTACCGCGCCCTCAAAGAAGCAAGATTTCAACCCGGAAACGGCCACTCCTAGAGCTCGGGAAGCTTCAAGAACAGGTTCTCGCGGGCGAATCGGGGGGAGAAGGTCGGCGCGCGGGGCGGCCGGCGTTCAGACTACTAAGAATGGCGCGGATTAGGGAGGGATTCGAGCTTCCCCTTTTGCTCTCCCTAGCAGCAGCTACCAATGGTGTGTGCTCTAGCTCGTGGGGAAGAAGCGCAGTGAGAGAGAGAGGAAGAAGCAGCGGCTGAGTTAAGTACGACGGCCGGAGCGATCTGGGCCGCCGGATCGCGGGACGGGCGGCCGCGATGAGCGGGAGGGGTTTGGGCCCTAGGGTTTTGAGGCTGGCGGCCGGAAAGAGACGGATGGAAATGGAAACAAATTCCTTGGGTTTGCAGGTCGTTGCGTTGCTATTCTCAGGTCAAAATGGCTCTCAGGGGACTTTGAGATTTTAAGCCTTGCCTAAAACTGCAATCTTCATATATACCATAGTATCTACTCCCTCCGTCTATAATTCTTGTCGTGGTTTTAGTACATAGGGCCACTTTTTTCTTTCAAAAGAGATAGTAACATAAATTGTGATTTATTTAAATTATAGTATTTGTTTTCCAAGCATGTAAATACTATGGTTTCAAAAGAAAAAAGTTGCTAGGCCCTTGTGCTTTTTTATTATTGACGCCATGCCCGTTTAATTAGCTAATTTGGGCAATATGGATTTTGTGGTTTTACTGAAGTGTATCTGCCGTCTTTATGGGGATTCATGAACTTTTATTACCTATTATTAACGGAGTTTCCCGCATGTCAAATTTTCACTTGAAACTTCAATTACACGTGACTTTTAGTTTCCTTGAGTTTCAAAAAAAAAGTAAAATGCATCGAGGTTCTAAAAATATTTTGGGGTGCCAACTTAGTCCTAATTGTACCAAAAATCCATATTTGAGATCCATAAGTGGTTACCTAAAACATACACGACAAGTTGAATGATGCCACTTGGGCAAAAGCTCCGGAAACGGCATGTCTTCTAGTTATTGTGCCCGCTCCCGTCCAAGCTCGCCGGAGGAGCGCATCCGGCCATAGAAACGCTGCAGATATGTGGTTGCTCCGTATTTTTTGGTTGGTGTTGGCTGCTACTCAACTGCCATAGAACGCGGTTCTCCCCCTCATGTTGTGTGTGCAGAGAACTTTAGTGGCGCTCTGTCAGCATCATTTTTTTTGTTTTCGCAACCAACTACCCCGCTGATCTTGAGTCCTTGCCAACCGTGCTTCTCATTCTCGTATACTTTACCCGGGGAAGGAATGGACCCCGAAGGGCGCCCTCCACACCGACGTCGTGATCATCTTCTTCGTCTCCGGTGAAGTGTTGTCGCTATGTCGATCTATTGATCTAGGTCGTCGTCATTGTCACACTCATTCTTCTCAGCATCGTGGAGCTCTCCCAAAGCCAATGATGCTTCCTAAGGAGGTGTGTGTCTCTGAGTCATCGTCCTCTGCTCCGACAGCTGCCGCCATCAGTGTTGTTGCATTTGTGCCTCCCTGACATTGTTGGCCTCCCCATCATCCTCCTTATGATTCCTGATCCAACGAGCTTCCTTCAGCTCTCTCTCGCCTTGTATCATAGTCGCGCCTAGCACCATCGGAGTGGCCGTTCGTGACTATGGAAGATCGGGAGTTCCTCCCCGAGGGCACAAGCCTGGGTTCCAATCATGTAGCCATAGGTGTACGTGCATAAGAAGCTCCTCCCCGAGGCCGCCGACAACGTCCCCTGCTTCTAAAGCTCCGACAACACCGAGGCCATCACGATAACGTCGTGCCCTAATGTGACAATGACTCCATCACCATTGGAAGAACATCATGTGCTATTGTAGTTGGAGGCGGCGTTGCTTAGCTACTCCAGAGGCTGCAATAGTTGCACTTCACTATGCACACTTGACAGAGATGACTTCCAAAGAGGTTTTGTTGATCGATTTGTCCATACTTAATCCATTGTTGTATTGGTCGGTCCTGCCCGACAGTGTTACTCCCTCAATTCTTTGATCTCGTTGGTGTGTGGTGCAGAAGAAGATAGAGGACCATAAGATTGGAAGAGAGAATTTCAGAGGTTGTTTTTTACAAAATAGTGCATATGTGTCAAGAGTCAACATGCCACGTAGGCTCGAGTAGGACCAGTTGTGAACTACTTATCCACCTTTAGGACCTAGATATGCATTTTCATACTACTATGACCTACTTGACACCCCCATTACCGTTAGGACCTCCTGTGCATTTTACACTTTTAAGAAATAGAGAAATCGAAAGATAGATTGTTATGTTAGTTGGTTGTAGTGAATGGTTGCGAACTCCATAAATGGTCAAATGTGGCTATCAAAAGAGACCATTTTTAGTTCGCAAAAAGCGAGCAATCTTGGTTGTCGTAGGAATAAAAGTGGGGGAAAACACCAAGAAAACTATGTGATGAGAGAAACACAAAGGTATTGCTTGAAACTTCAGCAATGTCATCTATCATACATGCAACACATGAAGACCAAAGTGGCTAATCAGATGTTGTATTTTTCTCCCGGGTTGGCTGCTTGTATTTAACTCTTATATATGCAAACTTTGTATACAATGAAAAGCGGCATGCCTACTAATTAATGTCATTTTTTGTTTCCTACTATTGTCCCGTGTATAGTACGAAGTTATGTCAGTTTTAGTTTTCCTTTAGTATCTTCTTTTTGCTTAAGCTTTTCATGTAAACGTGTAGGCCATAACAGGTATGAGGTATGGATATGCATTTTTTTTCTTTAAAACTTATAAACATCTCAATGTAGTCCATGGAAGAAAAATCAAACTTAATTGAATGGTGTAAAATAGCAATATTTTTTTTGGCGAAACACAGTACAAACGCAGACGCTCACATATGCATGCATCCACTCACCCCTATGAACGCATGCACGCACACCCTACCCCTATTAGCACCTCCGAGAGACTGAACCGACTGGTCGAGTCTTGAGATTCACCACAGACGTCTCGCTGTCGACAGGAGCATTGCCTCCCACTGATGAATATTCCATCTAAATGAAACCATCCAACAAGCTAGCGAATAGAGTAGAGATAGTTCCTTTATTTATTTTCCCATATATCAATTTTATCTCTAGACTCTAGGAACGCACGAGTGTTAAGCTAGAATAGATGGTGATGTGTTTTTTTCTTCGTTCTGTTTGGTTGCTTGTATTTAACTCTACTATCTCTTAATTATGAATAAGGTTATATTTTGTACTCAATCCTGAAAATGAATATGGAACCTTGGCCCTTAAAATCTGAATGATTTGCAATTAATTAGTTATATATCACCGAAAAGGAAGTAAATTAAGTATTGTTTAAAGATAAACCACCCTTTATTATCTTTGAACGGAGAAGCAGGCATTACCTAGGTTTGGACATCCCCCGGGACACATGTCGATCGATCGGAGCAAGCTAGGGAAGAAGAGGATAGAAACGGCACGGAGGTGTACACGGTAGTACAGTGTGATTATTGCGTGCAGGTGCAGTCGCACGTGATCCCCGCTCAAGCGTACGGATGGACTTTAAAAACACTCGGTAGACTGGATCAGCTTTGGCTTTCTCCAAAATTATTATTCTACGGAGTATTAAATTGTTTTGAGGGCTGTTTAACTCTCAAGTCGTATTGTTCGCTTTCTCCAAAGTTTTCACACATGACCTACGGTTAGGGGTGGACTAAGGAGCTACTCGGCTCGTTAAGGCTTGCCTCGTTAAGACTCGTGATCATTAAGGCTCGAATCGTTAAGCTCATTAAGGATAACGAGCTAAATATAAAGCTTGGCTTTGTTCGTTATATGTTCGCGAGCGCTCGCGAGCTGCTCGTTAAGAAAATACACTAGAAATCAGGATGGATCATGCCTGCATGCATACAAAAATGCATAGGTCTAGACATTCACAAGTAGGAATACATACACGCATGAAGCTAATTCAGCAAGCCAACTAGTAATCATCTGGAGCAAAGCAAGAGCTAGCAAGCATAGGGAATAAGGACTACAGACGCCTTGTGGCATGCTGCTAACGAGCTTAACGAGTAGCTCGTGAAGCTTGCGAGCTCGATTGTTTAGCTCGTTAGTGTTAACGAGCAAAAATTGCTGCAACTCGGTTCGTTAAGATAACGAGCCGAGCTCAAACGAGTCGAGCAGCCGAGCGTTCATTAAGCTTGCCGAGCATCGAGCTTTATGTCCAGCCCTACCTACGGTGCCGCTTGATGCAAATTGGTTTTGTTACGAGCGTAAATTAATCCGTAATCGGGTCAGTGAATCCCCCAACTTTATTTTTGACAAACTAGTGGGTACTCTTCTATTTTTATTTTGCGAACAAACCGGTGAAAGATATTGTTATTACACATGTCCGTACAGTAGATCTAGCGGCTATGTTCTTCCCTTCTCACTATCGTACAACAGGGAAAATAAAGAGAGCAAATCAAGCGGCAGTACTCAGGAGGGATGACCTGACCCCAGGGCCGCACATGTTTGCACGACGACGACGTCTTTGGACGTCGTGACGCCCTTTAAGTCGTTGTTTTTCGGAGTGTTGGATGCCACTCTTGCCGATGTTGGGAGTGCAAATTGGGTCAACGTCTTCGGGGGTTGTCGGTGTACGAGTCTCATCATCTTGTTTATGATGGTTTGCCTTTTTCTACAGAGCTTGAAAGGCCCACTTCAGCTCTTTGACTTTCGCTTCTTTTTCGGGGATGTTGATTAGATGATTGTTGTGTTCGTCGTTGTCGTTACCTAGTACAGCTAGATAGTGTGGTTTGTTGGGGTTTCCTAAAAGCTGCCCTGGGTGGTTTTCTTGTCGGGTTTTCCTTATAAATCAAACACGCGTGTCGAGTTTGTCTCGGTTTTTATCAATTTCCTTATAAACTAATTAATTATATTCTTCTTAATGAAAATGGGGCTCTTGCAGGTTGCTCTGTAAAAACACTTGAAGGATTAAAGAGAGGGGTGGAGTAAACAGTCCACGTCAATTTTTTACGGATTCTTAATTCTCGGAAAGGGCAGATATAAAGATGCACTAAAACATAAATGTATAAATCAACCTATGTGATAAGATTACTTTACCAAACAACATAACACGGGCTAAACAACATAAGAAGTAACCTAAGCACACAATGATGTATCCGAAAAAAGGGAAGCTAATGTGCCACGCGATGAAAGTTGTTATTTTACGAGTGTAAGTTAAAATATAACTAGGTGAGTGAAAATCCCATCGTTATTCTTAACGAACTAGTGAATGGTGCAATCATGTTATTTGTGTAACAATAAATTTAGTGGCAATGGTCCTTCCTAAAATATTCTTTTGCTATGGTTAAACAGATAAAAATTTGAGCAAATCAACCAACATCACTCGAAAGATCAAAGATGACGAATAGAGAGTAGGGTGATGGGGTCGCAGCATGGAAAACAAAAATTTTCTACGCGGCAAAGCGGAATAAACCCCAAGGATCTAGATCTACGAGATGAAGATAGCGAAGATGAGATCCAATCTCTTACCCTCGAAGATCAACAAACGCGTTTTGTCGGTGCAGGGGTTGGCTAGTCGATCCCCGCAACTAGACTCGTCTAGTCGCGAGGAGATGTATTATCCTCGAGATCCAATCCGGTGAAGTGCAGCAACGGGCAGCACCTCCGCGGCGTCCACACGTACAGCTCGATGAAGACGTCGACTCCTTGATCCCGCAAGCGAGACGACGTGGCCTTGATGATCTCAGCAGCACGACGGTAGTGCCGGTGATGATGACGATCTCCGCGAGCAGGGCTTCGCCAAGCCAAGCAAGAGGAGAGGGAGAGGAGCAAGGTGGCGCAGCCCCTAGGGCATAGGGGGTGCGGCTAGGTGTGGAGAGGTAGGATGGCGGCAGCCCTTCGGGGTAAGGGGTGCGGCTAGGGTTTAGATGGGAGAGGGGTGCGGCTAGGGCTGTGGGCGGCAGCCTCCAAGGGTGTTGTGCGCCCCCCCCTCCCCTCCTTATATAGGTGGCGGCTAGGGCAAGGGCAGGGCCGGCCGGCCCCCCTTGCTTGCCCCCCAAGTTGGAGTCCATCTAGGACTCCTCCTTGGGCCCCCTTTCCTAAAGGGGTGGAGAGCCCACCTCCTAGTCCAACTAGGAGTGGGACTCCCCCTCCTTGTGCCGCACCACCCATATGGGCTTAGGTGGTGCGCCCCACCTAGGTGGTGGCAGCACCCCTTTGCACCATGTGGGCCCCATACAAAATATGCGGTCCCACTTCTAGACCCTTCTAGAACATTCCGGAACCTTCCGGTACCCTATAAATAATTTCCGGAACTTTTCCGAAACCTCCGGAAACCACTTTCCATATATGAATCTTATTCTCCGGACTCCTCCGGAACTCCTCGTGACGTCCGGGATCCCATCCGAGACTCCGAATCACCATTCGTTCACTTCATCATTTAATTCATCGCAAAACCTAATTTCATCGGAACGTTAAGTGTGTGACCCTACGGGTTCGAGAATGCATAGACATGATCATATCAATAATTAATAGCGGGACCGGGATGTCCATATTAATTCCTATACACTCAACGAAAACCTTTTCTCGATTGAACCACGATGCCGGAGATTCAATTAATCTCATATACGATTCCCTTTGTCTCACGATATTTTACTTGCCCGAGATATAATCGTTGACATCCCCATGTCTAGTTTAATCTCGTTACCGGCAAGTTCTCTTTACTCGTCCATAATATAGGATCCCGGTGATTACAACCTAATCACATGTCTGCAGACTTTTGATGCTATATTACCGAGAAGGCCTGGAGATATCTTCTCCGTCACATGGAGGGACAAATTCCACTCTCGATTCATATCACCCAACAACCCACCATCGGAGATACCTGAAAGCCACCTTTATAATCACCCAGTTACGAAGTGACGTTTGATGTCCACAAAGTATTCCTCCGGTGAACGGGAGTGATATAATCTCATGGTCTAAGGAAACTATATTTGGCATATTAAAAGTGTTGACAACAAAACTTTTGTGACACGATTAATTGCAACTCTTTATTTGGGTCATGTCCATCACACCATTACTCCTAATGATATGACTCCGTTATCAAGTGACTATAACAAGTCCATAGTTAGGAAACTCTAACTATCTCTTGATCAACGAACTAGTCCTGTAGAGGCTCACTAGGGACTCCGGGTGTTTATATTCCACACATGTATTATGTTTCCATTTAATACAATTATAGCATGGATAATAAACTATTATCATAAACGTGAATATGCTTAATAAACCATTTTATTATTGCCTCTAGGGCATATTCCCAACAGTCTCCCACTTGCACTAGAGTCAATAATCTAGTTTACATTTCCGCGATCCAACACCCATGGAGTCTCACTCATGAAGTCTCAGTGCTGATCATGTTTGCTTGTGGAAGAGGTTCTGTCCGTGCTCTGTACTTTACAGCTCTTTATGTCCTTTGCAAAATTGTAACTGTCACCTAATTTGACATTACTTTATCATCACATGATAAACTTCCTATCATCCCATGATAAAACCATTATCATATAATGTATATAATATGTTTGGTTATAGAGTGAGATAATCATATCCTTTCATGCCCATATGTATGATTAGTCAAATGGACTTTCTCATAACACATGCATCTGGAACTCACTCAATCTTGAAACAACTTTCTCAAACCAAAATATTATATCTTATTTCAATCCTTGAATTAATCATATACTCCTATATGTTGTTGACTTAACAAATCAACAGTGAGCCTTGTCACTTTGATATTTCCGATCATGCTTTCGCTGTGCTACTCCGATATTAAGAGATCCCTAATTTAGTCTGGCTTTATGACTTCAACCAAGTCCACCATTTTCTAAATTTATCTCAATCTCATGAAAAATGACTCCTCATTCAACATGTTCTTACAATTAAGAACTTGGGTCACATATCGTCATATACAAACATATGGTTCTTATATGTTGAGATCTATGAACAATTCATATTGAATTCCAACATATCCTCCAACCATCAATTTTGTACTGAGTTCTCTAACTCAATGCTTCACCTATATATCACAATGAGATGAACCATTCTTCTCTTGTTTCATTTTGAACTCCTTCAAAAATATTTAGGTAAAACACCCTGACTTTAATGTTTATCAAACTTATCTATCCTCCATAGATACATTCATCTACATGAATATTTGACGTTCAAACTAACTTCATAAGTTATGCATTGGTCCATGACAACATTTACAACATTTATGAAATCTCCATTTCATTCAAACACTATGTTGTAAACTCCCACTCAAATATACCTCATACACATATTAAATTGTGAAGCCACTTTGGCTCCCACTCAGAAATATGTTATCTTTATATTTGACCATGATTAACTAGCTCCCACTCAAACATATGTCACCACATATTTTGATTATGGAAATTAATTTCTGCTCTAACTTAATATATGTCACCACATATCTTAATTAGATCTCACTCAGTTTCTTATGCACTTTCTCGACACTTTGGACTCCTCCAAAACTCTTAACTCTTAAGATTCGAGAACTCATATACGAAACACCAGCACTTTGCCAGCTCTAAGTTTTATTTATTCCACGCAAACTCTTTTGCCAAATAAATATGTGAAACATTCTTTTCACAAAATCAAGTAACGATTACTTTATGATTTAAACTTAAAGTAGAATGACTCTTAGTCACTTTCGTATTTAAAGTTTCTATTTCTTCTTTTGTAGTTTTGTAGGTATGTCTTGTTTCCCAAACACGACAAGTAAATCATGAATATTATTTTGCAACTTTTGACAAAATTCATATTCTTGAAACCTACATCTCTTTAGACAAGCTAAACCAAAATTCAATGATCACCATCATCAAAACCTTTATGTGTCAAGTTTTAACCAACATAGCACTTTACATATGTGCCACTTGATACATAAACATGCAAGGTTTAATCTTTCTAAATTTATTCCAACAATTCTTTTATCCATGAAACCATTTCACGATAAAACCACTAAAATACATAACACAACCAAACACATTGGTTTGTCCTTTTAGTCTCACATTGTGGAATCTCTATTCATAATCTCATATGAACATTCTACAAAACTTTATTTGCTTTGGTTTTAATTATCTCATAATTATTGAAACCACTATTTCACATAACTCATATGCGAAATGCAAATCATTAAATAGATCCTTTATTTAAAACAGAGTGTTATCAAAATAAATCTAAATGATACTAATGAAACCTTAAAACCAAGAACCCTTTGTTTATGACCACATAATATCAAATATAATGTGACTACAATACTTTAGGTTTATCAAAACACTTTTGAATAATCTCTAAATATTGTAATTTGTGATAACACTTGTCACAAGTCACCATACTAAACAATAACTCAAATATTTTGTCTCTTTTGATCAAATCGAAAAGACTCAATTATCTTGTTAACTTAATATCCTCTACTTCCAAAATCTCATCATGACATGAATAAATACTCCTATTCACTCATCCATGATAAAACAATGATGTCTTTTATTCACTGAAAAATACAACCAACACTTGTGTTTATTTTCAGCAACTCATGGCATTTTCAGAAAATGGCATTTTTAATCACACTACTTAGTGATGCGCATCAAGATGCTCTCAGCACTAATAGTACAATTAAAACAACTCTCATCATTAAGCATTGGATATTTTAGCATGTCTTTATTTTATAAGTGTTTAACTAATTATCGTTTAAATCTAGCAAAGGACAATAATCTCATAATCGAAACGTGATCTCCAAAAAGGATTACTCATGAAAATAGAACAACCACTTGTCTTTAACATGAATGACCGTCTCACAAACCGAGACACACTAATTTAAGATCACACTTAATTCGATTACAAAACTCATTCAAATCCTCTAATTTAAAACGATAAATGTAGAAGTAGAACATCGCCAGCATCAACTCCTTGATTGCCATCTTCCCGCGAAATCCACTCAGTCCCTCCATGCACTTCTCAAACGGCAGGCCCTGTTTTCATAAAACAGCACAAGTATCAAATACTTAGCTCACCATAAGTGTAAATGGGACATTTAAACATTTATAACTAGTATATCAAAATATACCTTCTGCGTTGGCTCCTCCGCCTGCTACGGGATTCCTTTCGATCTGACGAAGTCGAGACATCAGTTCCGGATAAGTGATCGAATCCCTTTCCTTGACATAGTCTCTGACACAATTCTTGAATTTGGGATGAAGCGAATGCAACAACCCATCTATCGCGAATTCGTCACTCATCTCCATATCCCAAGCATCCATCAGAGTGTGATATATCCTATACATTTTCTTCAGATGATCCTCTAAGCGATCATTTTCTTCCATCTTAGTTGAAAGAAACACACCCAGACCTTCAAACCTTGCAATTCTCACTTGTGCTATGAACATTTCCTTTAGCTTAGTGACAGTCTCAATGGCACTCAAGTTCTTGAATTGTTTGGATAGGTCTGAATTCATGAAGACACTCATCAACCAATTGACTTGAATGTGAGTCTTACTCCGACTGAGCCAATCCATACGCTTGTTGTAACTCGCAGAAGCATCGGGTTTTTCTTCTAAGGGTTCATGTAACACGTAGAGCTGATCATTGGTTGATAGGACTTCTCTAAGACGTTCGTACCACTCGATGAAGTTTGACCCATCGAGACGCAGCTCCTCAGCAAGAAACATACTACTGTAGTCGGCCATGATCTACAAGGATTTTGCAAAGACATCTTTAGGACACTTGTTTATGATAATTTTAGTTCAATTAATCAAATTAACGAACTCCCACTAAACTCAACATCTCTCCGGTTGATTAGTGACACACGATCCAAATCCACTACACCACCACCGATCATCACGTGAGATGATGTAGTTTCAATGGTGAACAACTCAGTGTTGATCATATCATTTATATGACTCGTGTTTAACCTTTCGGTTCCGTGTTCCCGAGGCCATGTCTGTACATGCTAGGCTCGTCAAGACAACCGTAGTATTTCCGCTTGTGCAAACTGGCTTGCACCCGTTGTATGTGAACGTTGAATCTATCACACCCGATCATCACGTGATGCTTCGAAACGACGAACTTTCGCAACGGCGCATACTAGGGGAGAACACTTAATTATCTTGATATTAACATGAGAGATCACCTTATCATGCTACCGTCGCGATCACATCTAAGCATAACAATAAGGTGCATAAAAGGGATTAACATCACATGCAATTCATAATTGTGATATGATATGGCCTTTCTTCATATGCTCTTAGATCTCCATCTTCAAAGCACCGGCAAGATCTCCATCTCCGGCATGATCTCCATCATCTTGGCGCCATCACCATGGTTGTCCACCAACTATTGCAACTACAACTAATGCTACTCTTAGCAATAAAGCAAAGCAATTACATGGTGATTTCATTGACACGCAGGTCACATAAAATAATAGACAACCATATGGCTCCTGCCGGTTGCCGTACTCGTCGACATGCAAGTCGCGAAATATTACAAACATGATCATTGCATACATTATCACAAATCACATTGGCCATATCACATCACTTGACCCCCTCTGCAAAAACAAGTTAGACGCCTCTACTTTGTTTATGCAAATTTTACGTGGCTTGGGTCAACGAGATAGAACCGTTCTAATCTACGCAAAAACCACAACGGTGATATAATAGTTGCTTATTTACTCATCCTTTTGAAAGGCCTTCCATTGAAAATTGCATCCTCACTAAAGCAAGAGAAACAGACACCCGCCAGCCACTTATGCAAAACAAGTTGCATGTCAGTCGTGGAACCGGTCTCTCGTGCGTGGACGAGTAAGGTTGGTCCGGGCCGCTTCAATCTCACAATACCGCAAAGATGCAAAGTGCACGCGAGAAGGTAGCAACATAAAATATCAACGCCCACAACTCCTTGTGTTCTAATCGCATCAACACCTACGAATAGATCTAGGCTCTGATACCACTGATGGGGTCGCAGCATGGAAAACAAAAATTTTCTACGCGGCAAAGCGGAATAAACCCCAAGGATCTAGATCTACGAGATGAAGATAGCGAAGATGAGATCCAATCTCTTACCCTCGAAGATCAACAAACGCGTTTTGTCGGTGCAGGGGTTGGCTAGTCGATCCCCGCAACTAGACTCGTCTAGTCGCGAGGAGATGTATTATCCTCGAGATCCAATCCGGTGAAGTGCAGCAACGGGCAGCACCTCCGCGGCGTCCACACGTACAGCTCGATGAAGACGTCGACTCCTTGATCCCGCAAGCGAGACGACGTGGCCTTGATGATCTCAGCAGCACGACGGTAGTGCCGGTGATGATGACGATCTCCGCGAGCAGGGCTTCGCCAAGCCAAGCAAGAGGAGAGGGAGAGGAGCAAGGTGGCGCAGCCCCTAGGGCAAGGGGGTGCGGCTAGGTGTGGAGAGGTGGATGTGCGGCAGCCCTTCGGGGAGAGGGGTGCGGCTAGGGCTAGATGGGAGAGAGAGAGAGAGGGGGTGCGGCAGCCTCCAAGGGTTGTTGGTGCGCCCCCCCCTCCCCTCCTTATATAGGTGGCGGCTAGGGCAAGGGCAGGGGCCGGCCGGCCCCCTCCTTGCTTGCCCCCCAAGTTGGAGTCCATCTAGGACTCCTCCTTGGGCCCCCTTTCCTAAAGGGGTGGAGAGCCCACCTCCTAGTCCAACTAGGAGTGGGACTCCCCTCCTTGTGCCGCACCACCCATATGGGCTTAGGTGGTGCGCCCCACCAAGTGGTGGCAGCACCCCTTTGCACCATGTGGGCCCCATACAAATATGCGGTCCCACTTCTAGACCCTTCTAGAACATTCCGGAACCTTCCGGTACCCTATAAATAATTTCCGGAACTTTTCCGAAACCTCCGGAAACCACTTTCCATATATGAATCTTATTCTCCGGACTCCTCCGGAACTCCTCGTGATGTCCGGGATCCCATCCGAGACTCCGAATCACCATTCGTTCACTTCATCATTTAATTCATCGCAAAACCTAATTTCATCGGAACGTTAAGTGTGTGACCCTACGGGTTCGAGAATGCATAGACATGATCATATCAATAATTAATAGCGGGACCGGGATGTCCATATTAATTCCTATACACTCAACGAAAACCTTTTCTCGATTGAACCACGATGCCGGAGATTCAATTAATCTCATATACGATTCCCTTTGTCTCACGATATTTTACTTGCCCGAGATATAATCGTTGACATCCCCATGTCTAGTTTAATCTCGTTACCGGCAAGTTCTCTTTACTCGTCCATAATATAGGATCCCGGTGATTACAACTTAATCACATGTCTGCAGACTCTTGATGCTATATTACCGAGAAGGCCTGGAGATATCTTCTCCGTCACATGGAGGGACAAATTCCACTCTCGATTCATATCACCCAACAACCCACCATCGGAGATACCTGAAAGCCACCTTTATAATCACCCAGTTACGAAGTGACGTTTGATGTCCACAAAGTATTCCTCCGGTGAACGGGAGTGATATAATCTCATGGTCTAAGGAAACTATATTTGGCATATTAAAAGTGTTGACAACAAAACTTTTGTGACACGATTAATTGCAACTCTTTATTTGGGTCATGTCCATCACACCATTACTCCTAATGATATGACTCCGTTATCAAGTGACTATAACAAGTCCATAGTTAGGAAACTCTAACTATCTCTTGATCAACGAACTAGTCCTGTAGAGGCTCACTAGGGACTCCGGGTGTTTATATTCCACACATGTATTATGTTTCCATTTAATACAATTATAGCATGGATAATAAACTATTATCATAAACGTGAATATGCTTAATAAACCATTTTATTATTGCCTCTAGGGCATATTCCCAACAGTCTCCCACTTGCACTAGAGTCAATAATCTAGTTTACATTTCCGCGATCCAACACCCATGGAGTCTCACTCATGAAGTCTCAGTGCTGATCATGTTTGCTTGTGGAAGAGGTTCTGTCCGTGCTCTGTACTTTACAGCTCTTTATGTCCTTTGCAAAATTGTAACTGTCACCTAATTTGACATTACTTTATCATCACATGATAAACTTCCTATCATCCCATGATAAAACCATTATCATATAATGCATATAATATGTTTGGTTATAGAGTGAGATATCCTTTCATGCCCATATGTATGATTAGTCAAATGGACTTCCTCATAACACATGCATCTGGAACTCACTCAATCTTGAAACAACTTTCTCAAACCAAAATATTATATCTTATTTCAATCCTTGAATTAATCATATACTCCTATATGTTGTAGACTTAACAAATCAACAGTGAGCCTTGTCACTTTGATATTTCCGATCATGCTTTCGCTGTGCTACTCTGATATTAAGAGATCCCTAATTTAGTCTGGCTTTATGACTTCAACCAAGTCCACCATTTTCTAAATTTATCTCAATCTCATGAAAAATGACTCCTCATTCAACATGTTCTTACAATTAAGAACTTGGGTCACATATCGTCATATACAAACATATGGTTCTTATATGTTGAGATCTATGAACAATTCATATTGAATTCCAACATATCCTCCAACCATCAATTTTGTACTGAGTTCTCTAACTCAATGCTTCACCTATATATCACAATGAGATGAACCATTCTTCTCTTGTTTCATTTTGAACTCCTTCAAAATATTTAGGTTAAACATCTGACTTTAATGTTTATCAAACTTATCTATCCTCCATAGATACATTCATCTACATGAATATTTGACGTTCAAACTAACTTCATAAGTTATGCATTGGTCCATGACAACATTTACAACATTTATGAAATCTCCATTTCACTCAAACACTATGTTGTAAACTCCCACTCAAATATACCTCATACACATATTAAATTGTGAAGCCACTTTGGCTCCCACTCAGAAATATGTTATCTTTATATTTGACCATGATTAACTAGCTCCCACTCAAACATATGTCACCACATATTTTGATTATGGAAATTAATTTCTGCTCTAACTTAATATATGTCACCACATATCTTAATTAGATCTCACTCAGTTTCTTATGCACTTTCTCGACACTTTGGACTCCTCCAAAACTCTTAACTCTTAAGATTCGAGAACTCATATACGAAACACCAGCACTTTGCTAGCTCTAAGTTTTATTTATTCCACGCAAACTCTTTTGCCAAATAAATATGTGAAACATTCTTTTCACAAAATCAAGTAACGATTACTTTATGATTTAAACTTAAAGTAGAATGACTCTTAGTCACTTTCGTATTTAAAGTTTCTATTTCTTCTTTTGTAGTTTTGTAGGTATGTCTTGTTTCCCAAACACGACAAGTAAATCATGAATATTATTTTGCAACTTTTGACAAAATTCATATTCTTGAAACCTACATCTCTTTAGACAAGCTAAACCAAAATTCAATGATCACCATCATCAAAACCTTTATGTGTCAAGTTTTAACCAACATAGCACTTTACATATGTGCCACTTGATACATAAACATGCAAGGTTTAATCTTTCTAAATTTATTCCAACAATTCTTTTATCCATGAAACCATTTCACGATAAAACCACTAAAATACATAACACAACCAAACACATTGGTTTGTCCCTTTTAGTCTCACATTGTGGAATCTCTATTCATAATCTCATATGAACATTCTACAAAACTTTATTTGCTTTGGTTTTAATTATCTCATAATTATTGAAACCACTATTTCACATAACTCATATGCGAAATGCAAATCATTAAATAGATCCTTTATTTAAAACAGGAGTGTTATCAAAATAAATCTAAATGATACTAATGAAACCTTAAAACCAAGAACCCTTTGTTTATGACCACATAATATCAAATATAATGTGACTACAATACTTTAGGTTTATCAAAACACTTTTGAATAATCTCTAAATATTGTAATTTGTGATAACACTTGTCACAAGTCTCCATACTAAACAATAACTCAAATATTTTGTCTCTTTTGAT